>JAPKLW010001143.1:90195-102559 GCA_026898455.1 Plectranthus barbatus | reverse complement strand
ATAAAAGAAAGGGAAAACAAAGCGATAAGTGAGTAGAAAAACGAGCTGATCAAGGCCCACAGACCTCGAAGGTTCAATGTGGTTTGAGGTGGACCCTTGCAAGGTTGATTTGAATGTATTTTATATTTTTTTTTTCATTTATGTGATGTGGCACATGAAGTGGTAGGAGACGAAACCAGAATAGGTCATTGTTAAACTTGATCTAAGGTAATCAACCTATTCTCTTTCTAGATTATTAGTTTTTCATAATCATACTTTCATGATAAGTGTTGAGGTGTTGGTAAAATATTTTATTCGTCCACATTATTTGGTTGATGCTATTATTTTGGAATATTTCAATTGTATGATCTAATTTTAATATTTAGTAAGTTTTATAATAATTTACAAGTTAACTTTTGAATAATTTTGGATAAAATGATAAAGTCAATCTTTAGTGTATCTAATACTCATGTTTAAGAACATTTTGTGGTTCCGAACCCATAAATGTTTCACAAACAAATTAGTTATTTATCCACAGTGGGTATACATTTTAATTTTATGTCCATCATTTCTTTATTATTTCTCTTATCATCATAATTATTACAAGTCAAAATATATTTGGAAACCTTTATATGTGCACCTAGGCACTGATAGCTATAATTGACCACTATGGATCAATAAATATTCTTAAATCCTTCTAAAGTACTCGAGAATAATTTCAACATTCTATAAATGTACACTTTGGTGTTTTCTAAAATCTTCCAAAATGATAAATCCTCAAGTTGATTTGTGTCTCACACAACTCCAATAAAACTCTTGGTTAGTTATTATCAATCAGGTCTTTATCTTCTTGGTTCTAAACCAAAAAACTACGCCTCTTAGACAATCCATAAGTAACTAAGATCTATTGAGTTAAGTCTGTGTTTGTTCAAGCTTATCATTTTACACGTGTAAGAGGTCTTTGTCCAACATTATGAGAGTTCTTAGAGTTATGCAACTATTGTAACATTCTCCTTTTGATGGCTCTCATTGTCTCAAGGTCATCTTCCAAGAGATTTTCCCCATCCAATAGAGCATCAAAAACTCCCACTGAATTCTTGTCTTAACTATTAAACAAGATTTCATCATCTTCACCATCTCGTGGTTCTTGAGTTTCCTCAAAACCTACTGTACTACGAACTTTAAAGATGAATATCTATTTTAATTCCAAATTAAAATATCAATTCATGTATTCTAAGTATTATCGTAGTACTAGAAATCACCTTGTGACTTCTAAATGTGTAGAAATGATATAATCCTCCTAGAATAATACAACTAGAGTTTTATTATTATCATTGACAATACTTTGTTCACAATTCACAATCAGTTCGATAATGATGCACTTCAAAAGCTATTTTATTCAACCAAAATGAACAAAATTTATTTCAAAACCTCAAAGAAAACATCCATGTCCAACATTCGAACAGAGAATATCCATAAAATAAAGTAAACAAAGTAGTAAATTATAAAATCTAGTCTATTTTCTGAAGAAGATCTAATCTATGAAAATTCACACGTCCGACAGCAACCATTGCTCCATTTGCACGCATAGTCTATCTTCTTCCATCTCACATAGCTCCTGCACATTTCATAAATTTTTGAGCTATAGTTGGTATCAAATACCCAAAATGTGAGTTAAATATAAACACATTTATCTCAATAATAAACATACCTCAGCTCGCAGCTTGGGCACCTAGTGCCTTGAACTTTGCGCAGTCTCTCTTCCAGTGCCCTTTTTCATGACAGAAAATGCACTCATCTTTTGATAACTTCGGCCTTTTATGATCTCCACTCTTTGGTTTCTGAGATGCAGCATCAAATGCTTTTCTCTTCTTCAGCTTATTCTTCCCTTTGCTTATGGGATTTTTAGAAGAACTCACAATGAGTACATCTTTGCTTTTAGCAGTGGAAGACTCATAGGTCTTTAACAAGTTATGAAGCTCCGGCAGTTTTACTTTTTTGTTATTCATATTGTAAATCACAATGAAATTTTCAAATGAATTGGGCAAAGACTGCAAGATTAGACTGACAGAGACTTTCTCGGGTAGTTCCAATCCAATTTTTGCTAACCTCTCTATCATTCTAATCATCTTCAGAACATGATCAGAGACCTTGCCTCCTTCTTGAAGCTTACACTTGAAAAGATCTCTAGGAAGCTCATACTCCTTAGTTTGAGCTTGTGGATCATACAAACTTTCCAAGTGTTTAAGCATCTTATAAGGAAGCATGTGTTCATGTTGCCTCTGCAACTTTGTAGTCATAGAGGACAACATAACACATTGAGCAGTAGTAGCATCCTCAATATGTTTCTCATGACCAGCCTTGTCAAACTTAGCATAGTCAGGAGGTTCTTTATCGGGGATGGAACAAACTTCCTTGTCTAACACATACTCAATACGTTCTTGCCTCAGTACCAAACGCAGACATCGAAGCCAATCAGGAAAGTTTGACCCAGTCAACTTATTGATTTTCATTAAACATTTCAATGACAAGTTCGACATTTTAATCTGATAAGAAAATAATTCAAAGGAAAATCAGAACTGAGTAAACAACGTCACATTCACGTGACTAATCAAAGAAGGACTTTTGCATTGATTAGCTCCCACTAATTTTAACATATTTTGTGACCCCAAACACAAAATACAAATTTATATCGAATATAAATTTTAGTGGACCAAGATCCAAGTCAATATTATGACAACATTTGCTTTGGTTGATAACTGCAATAATATCACTTAGTAGGCCTCCAGGCCAATTGCAAAACTATTTTGCAACTCTTGGTTGATTAATCCAATTAATCTGTGTCCTTAAATTATTTTGCACGCTTTGGCGCCAAAACAATATAAGCAAGTCAACCCCATTACACGATGCTTCAAAAGCACCTATGATTGAGTCTTAACCACGTCGAGTCAGAGCAAACACTTTGGTGTAAATACCCCAGACCGAAGAAAGCTTAGCACTCAACCAATTATAATGGACGGCGCATATTCAAAATAGACTTGTATGTAAGTGGGGATAAATATGTGATACTAATTGTTTTGACCCATATCAAATATTGTTTATGATAAAACAATTCCTGTGCGCCGCCTACACAGGCATAATAATGCGGACCATAAATATTGGGCGCCGCCTACCAAAACATGCATAGCGATCTCTAACTATTATAGTTAAAACTGATAAGTAATTTAATCAAATTATAAGCAATTATCATGATAAACACATAATAAAACACGCAATCTCTATGAATAAAATATATTAATCCAATTAATATATTTTATTCTAATTAAATTTATGTCTTTATATTAATCTTCAAATTAATATAAAAATCATATTATCATCTATATGTATATATATATATATACTAAAGCAAAAAAGTGTAGAAATAACTGTTCCCGCCAAAACCATAAAAAATATTCATATGTATATTAAAAACATTATTATTATTATCAAACATATCAAATATAAATATAGTTGAGTTGGTTTGAGGTGTCAAGTATAAGTTTTTGGTCCAAATTATCTGGGTTCAAATCTCACTATCAACAAATGTATATTAAAATTTTTAATTTTTACACAAAGATTATCTCTACAGTTTTTTTTTCTCATACATAAATGAATTAAAATATAAATATGTATAGAAAATTGTTAAATGGTATAGATCGACATAGGGAGATATTGATAGAGATATGATTTGAATTTCTTTTATTGCTCAATGAATCAAATGATGTACAATGGTCCCTTTAAATAGGGTGAATGTAACAAAATATGGAAATACAAATTAGGGATTTGATTTGATTCTTGATTGCTCATTTTCCTCCATCATTGATCTTTTCTATTTCCAACACTCCCCCTCAAGTTAAGTATCGGAATTTTCGATTCTTAACTTGCCCAGAATCTCAGTGAAGTTCTTGGAATCCACTGCTTTAGTTAGGATATCAGCAAGTTGATCTTTAGACGAGACAAACGGTAATACAATGGTGTCGTTTTCAATGTTCTCCTTTATGAAATGCCGATCTACCTCCACATGTTTTGTGCGATTATGTTGGACTGGATTGCTTGAGATGCTTATAGCTGCTTTGTTGTCACAGAAGAGTCGACATGTTTTTCCAGAAAAAAGTCCCAACTCTTTCATCAGCTTCCTTATCCAGAGTATCTCTGTTACTCCACCTTTGATACCTCTAAATTCAGCTTCAGCACTAGACAAAGCCACGACCTTTTGCTTCTTACTTCTCCACGAAACAAGGTTTCCTCCAACCAGAACAAAATAGCCAGCAGTGGATCTTCTATCTATCGGATTTCCAGCCCAATCTGCATCTGTATATGCTTGAATCTCGAGGTTATTTGACTTTCTGAAGAAGACTCCATAATCAAAGGTACCCTTAAGGTATTTGACTATCCTTTGTGCGGCTTTGAGATGCTCAGTTTGAGGATGGTGCATGAATTGGCTCACAATGCTCACTGCATATGATATATCTGGACGAGTGTGGGAGAGATAGATGAGACGCCCTACAAGCCGTTGATACTGACCCCGATCGACCATCTCATCTTCTTCCCTGATTTGAAGTCCATGATTGACTGCTATGGGAGTCGTGGCTGGTTTACAGTCTAGACATCCAGCTTCCGTAATGAGGTCAAGGGTATATTTTTTCTGGTTGATGAATATGCCCTGTCTTGATCTGAGAACCTCAATACCCAGGAAGTACTTTAATCTTCCCAGATCCTTCATTTCAAACTCCTTGAATAGACTTGCTTTTAACTTGCCAATTTCTTCTGTGTTGTCTCCTGTTAGGATCATATCATCCACATAAATGATCAGGCATGTTAGAAGATCTCCTCTTTGTTTGATGAAGAGTGTGTGATCAGAGTTGCTTTGTTGAAAACCAAGTTTTTTCATAACTGCGGTGAACCTTCCAAACCAGCCTCTTGGGGATTGTTTGAGGCCATATAGGGTTTTCCGAAGTCTGCAGACTTCATTTTCTTTGAACTCATGGGAGAAACCGGGAGGCGGTAGCATATAGACTTCTTCTTTCAGATCTCCATAGAGGAAGGCATTTGTAACGTCAAACTGATGGAGTGCCCAATCCTTAGATGCAGCAACTGACAGCAATACTCTGACTGTGTTCATCTTGGCTACTGGGGAAAAGGTTTCTGCATAGTCGATTCCATAAGTCTGAGTGTATCCTTTAGCTACTAGTCTCGCCTTGTATCGTTCAATAGAGCCATCAGATTTCCTCTTGATGGTAAAAACCCATCTGCAACCAATCGGCCTTTTTCCCTCAGGTAGTGGAATCTTCTCATAAGTGTTTGTTCTGGCTAGAGCATCCATTTCCTTCTGAATTACTTCTCTCCAATGAGGTATTTTCATTGCTTCTTCTTTTGATGGAGGGATGTCTTCAGTGTATAATGACTTCTCATAAGATGTAGCTTCTTTGGAGTGATTAAGCTTTGCCATAAACCCGATGGGGTATCTACTGTTCCGTCCTTCTCTTTCTGGTGAATATCGTTTAGGAGGAACGCCTCTTGTACTCCGGGGAGGGAGTATATATTGCCCCTGTACGACAGTTTTCTCGGGTTCCTGCAAGTTAGTTTCCTCGAGTTCCGTTGGTCTTAATTGAGTATCAGGAGACACAGTTGGAGTATGAGGAGAGGAATTACCATTGCCACTATTGTCATGGGATATCAGGGTGTCTGAAGCTCTTGGTGATGACACTTCAAGTCTGGATTGTATTGGATCAGAGATGAGATCAGGGTCAGGGACACCAGGAATTTTTTGTTCGTCCTCTGTACAGTTGGGAAACTCAGCAAGCCAGTTTAGTGGGTCTATGTTGTTCTCCCCCTGACCACTAGGCTGGCTACGATAGAAAAACTCAGTCTCAAGGAAGGTACAGTGTATGGTAGTAATGATCTGTTGGGTTTTAGGGTTGTAGCAACGATAGCCCTTCTGGTTCACCCCATATCCTACGAATATGCATTTCTCAGCACAAGGTGCAAATTTAGTTCTTTCGTGTTTTGGAATGTGGACAAACACAGAGCAACCGAAAACCCGGGGTTCAAGAGTAAGCGCGGAAGGAATGGTGACAAAGGAGGATAAATATTGTAAGGGAGTTTGGAGGTTTAGTATTTTAGTAGGTAGTCTATTCAGAAGGAAGACACTGGTTGCGACAGCCTCAGGCCAGAGAGTGGTAGGAACACCTGAATCTAGCATAATTGAGCGTGTCATTTCTAAAAGGATTCTATTTTTTTGCTCTACAACCCCATTATGTTCCGGAGTGTATGAGCAGGATGTTTGGTGTAAGATTCCCTTTTGTTGGCAAAAACTACCCATGGAATTATTGATAAATTCACCCCCATTGTCAGATCGGAGTATTTGGATATGTTTATGAAACTGAGTTTGTACCATAGCATAAAAGTTGACAAATTTCTCGAAAACTTGGGACTTGTTTTCTAAAAAATAGACCCAGGTCATTCTAGAACAATCATCCACAAAAAGAAGGAAGTATTTGAAACGATTCCCACCCAAATTTGGAGCAGGACCCCAAACATCAGAATGCACATGTGAAGAAATTTCATCCACCCTTTTATTTTTTGGTTTAAAGGAGTGTCTATGGCTTTTGGCCATCACACAGGTATCACAAGAAATTATAGAGTTCTTAACTAAGCTAGGAAACAAAAGTTTTAAATACTGTTTGGATGGATGTCCTAAACGCATATGCCATAGCCAGAGTGTATTGTTACCAGATCCATGAGTAAGTAGTGCAGCCCCGTCCTGATCCACCTCATCAACACAATATAATCCTTTCTTTTCAGTGCCACGCCCAATGATCCTCTTTGTCCTGATATCCTGCAATATGCAAAATGAAGGATTTATGAGGAGGGTGCAATTTAGCTCACGGGTAATATGGCTAATGGACAACAGTTTGTGAGATAAAGAAGGAACAAACAAACAGTTGGATAAACACAAGGTTGGGGAAATTCGCATTGTTCCAGATCCGGCAACAATTACTAAATCCCCATTGGCAGTTTGAATATGAGTTTTTTCAGATTTAGACAGACTCAAAAAATCATTCCTATCATAAGACATTGTATCTGTAGCCCCACAGTCAAATATCCATCCCCGGGAACCCTTATTATGAACTAATGTCGATTCATGTGTTTTATTTGGGAAAGAAACGCAATTAAAGGAACAAGGAGGGACAGGATTAAGACCAAAAAAACTCGAGGGACTAATTTGCAAAAAAGTAGAAATATAAGAAAAATTAGGGTTTGATAAATCAAACCCTCTACCTCCTTCCCCACTTGACTCCGCCGCTAGCCAACCCCCACAGCCGGCGGTTGCCGCGGTGCTGCGCGCCGCCGCCGCTGTAGCACCGATCGCGGTGGTCCGATCTCCGGGGCGGACTCGCTCGCCGTGTTTTCTTCCTTTGGCTGGGCGCGTCGACTCCCGTCGCCGCCGATTGCTACATGCCCTTTGCTCGCTGTTCGCCGATTTTCGTCCCACCACTCCGAAAATCCTACGATCTGGAAACATTGATCGCGGGTGTGCTTCCTCATTCCACAATGAGAGCATACGAGTTTGCTTCTGTCAATTTTTGCCTTGGAGGGGGGAATTTTCCGGCTGTGTTCGTGGGCGGCAAAGCCGGTGCCGATCTGCAACTCGGGCCGAGGGGATTGCGATTCCATGATCTGTCGACGTGCAATTTCCCGGCGGACCCTGGAGAAGGCAGCTTCCGGCGCTGGCAGCGGCTGATCCTTCAAAATGTCACGCCTGATTCCGTCCACCTTCGGGTCGAGTCCGGAGAGGAACTGGAACAGCCGTCTCTGAGAAAGAATCTCTTGGTACAATCGAATCACTTTCTCGCAACAATTGAACGGATTTTATTCTCGTTGATCAATATTGAGCCATATTCCCTGTAATTCTGCCCAATATGCTTCGATGGTTCTCTCGCCTTGTGTGATTTTGTTGGCTTTCACTTCCAAATCGTATGTTTGCAGGGGATCTGAAGTGGTGCCATATGTGATGGCAAGACTGTCCCAGATGGCCTTTGTTGTTGAATGTTGTGCGAAACTGGAAACCAATTTGGTTTCCATGTTGTTGAGGATCCAGGCGAAGACCGTGAGGTCGTCCATTTCCCATTGGGCGAAACCGGCTTCTCCTTGTTTTGGTGGGGTTGGATCGTGGGTAATATGTTTCAGTTTACCCTTGCTGCCAATTGAGACTTTCATCAACCTGGACCAAATTGGATAGTTATTGTCATCCAATTTGAATCCGAGGCTAATATTTTCGGCTTGTCTGGTAACTTGTGTTGTGAAGTTTGTTGTTTCTTTTCCGTCTGACATGATGCTTGATCTGATTTTAGGATGGTTTGTGGAAGGGTTTGAAATTGAAATCTGCCTTGGTTGGTGCTCGAATGTTGAGATTGGTATAGGCGATGATGAGTTTTTCTCTGAGCCAAATTTGTGGTTTTTTTTTTTTCGAAAAAAAAATTCAGAGCCATGATTTTATTCCTGCTCTGATACCATGTTAAATGGTATAGATCGACATAGGGAGATATTGATAGAGATATGATTTAAATTTCTTTTATTGCTCAATGAATCAAATGATGTACAATGGTCCCTTTAAATAGGGTGAATGTAACAAAATATGGAAATACAAATTAGGGATTTGATTTGATTCTTGATTGCTCATTTTCCTCCATCATTGATCTTTTCTATTTCCAACAAAAATTACCGGTAATCAATCTCTAATAAAATTAATCATTATAAAATCAGCAATATTAAATATTACAAATCAATAATCGTTTAAAAAAATAATCATTCATAGTTGTTATGATCTCAAATTTATAGCATCGACTTAAAAAAATTCTATTAACTTGCAATTAAAAACCACTAAGAAACTGCATATAACAATGGTTAAGTGAAGTGGTAAGCTGAATAGCTTCTCGAGTTGTATTTCTGTTAGGACAAAAAAAACTTCATTCATAATTTTTTTTTAAACGTGTAGACAAAAAACTGCTCAAAATTTATAATTCGGCCCATTTTTTTTAAAGGAGATGCGAACATTTGAATAATTACTAAAATTCAAATATGTGCTAAAAGAGTTACAAGTCAAAATTATTTCAAAGAAGTCTAAACGTGGAAACTTATCTATTACACAAAGAAAATTGTCGTACAACCCAAAAATATTACATGGCTATATAAATTTTATTATAATAAAAATAAACTGTATACTCATTTAAAAAATTTTATTCTAAACATGCTGACAAATAATTGCTTAATATTTATAATTCAGTCAACTAGAAAAATATAAACATTTGAATAAACAAATTAATAAAATTCAAATATTGATCCAAAGAATTGTATTCAATTCAAGCTCATTTCAAAAAATAATAATAATAACTACACATATTAGCCTTAAAGAAAGCTTCAAAGAAAACTATCGAGCAAATAAAATTTTTAATAACCGTAAATCTATCAATATATTAAAATAGAATAGTGTAATCATTCCCGCAAAAAAATCTATTTATATTTTTTGAATAATTATTTTATGAAGTATTAATCTTTTTTTCACTAACATAATTTCTACTAACATACTAATTTTTTTTTGTCAACTTTCCTCAATAAAAAACAATAATAAATCTCAATAAAATTCTTTTTATTACTTTTTTTAAAAACATTATATTTCCACCTTTTGTTTTATTAGTTATGTTTAAATATTTAAATAATAAGAATAATTTCATTTCATGGACAAATGAAGTTTTTAAAAAATAATACTTAAAAATATAACATTGTTAATTATATTATAATATAAGATATTATTTATTTCATTCGCACAACGTGCGGGTGCAAATCTAGTTATTTCTTAAATAACGAAAGCATTATGTTAATTCGAAATTAACATAAATATGCACATACGCTGAACATTCTCATCATTTCTAAAATAATAAAATTCATGTTAATTCTAAATTAACATATTGACATTTATTCAAGATATTTTTATTATTTCAAAAATAATGATACTCATATTAATTCTAAATTAATATAAGCACAAATATCTATAAATATCATTAAATCTATAATGATACATCTGCTCTAAACTAGAATAAATATATAGTTTATTTGAAATTCAAAAGTATATATTAACTCCAAATTAATATAAATATATATATTATTATTATTTCTAAAACAATAATGATATATGTATTTGAATTCTAATTGATGCATCTAGAAAATCTCTGAATATCAAATATTCACATAGTAAATGTTTCTAAAACAAATCAACTAATTTTGTTCAAATTGAAAATTTATGTTAATTCTAGAATAACACAAATATATATAGTAAAGATACATTATTTCAGAAATAATGTAATTTATATTAATTCTAAATTAATATAAATAAATACATATATAATCATTATTATTTCTAAAACAATAATAAATAATTACATACGGTTCGACCCTATATACAACTTCCGAATTTCTATACGTCATCATTCATTAATTGTTTCAAAATAACAATAAATTTCCAAAATATTAATTGTAAATATTGGAACAATTGAATGTATGCTTTCGGCGGACTCACGATAATTGTTCCAAAAACAATTATCAAACCAAATTTTAATTCGAACGCGTACGTATGCTGGCAGTCAAGGCTGTTATTGTTCTCAACGTAAAACAATTGTTCGACGAGAGTATTTAAAAATATATGTTTGTTGCCGAAGGCTCGACAATGATTGTTCAAAACAATCGATAGCCTCAAATTTATGTAAAAATCGATTAACCCATAAGCTCAATTAACATAAAAATTAATTATAAATCGAATTACTCCGGGCTCTGATACCATTGTTGGGTTTCGTTAATTTCATCTAATGAATGCAGCGAAATTAATTATTAACGAATAGATCTAAATTAATAATTAATATCATTCGTAGAGATTCAACTTAAATTAAAAGAGAAAACAAGCGATTCGGACTTATCCTGGAGAACGAATCCACTACTAGAAGTATCCACGTGTCGAATCAATCAGGTGCAGAATCCAATTCACTATGTATATTCAAACCAAAAACGCTAGGAATTCCCAAAGAGAATTATGGAGGCGTAGAACTTAGGTTTTGTGTATTTGATTTGAACTGCTTAGGAAACAAATTATTTTTCCTTTTCTCTAGAAAAATAATGTGTTTCACCTCTAATATATAGAGGGGAATCCCCAATCTTATCTAATAAGATTTGGGCTTATTTGTTTTCATATCAATTCCAATAATTAATAATCTAATTATTAATATATTACCAAATAGATATTATTTAAATTAATATATTATATACTAATCTTATTAGTATATTATCTAGAAAGATATATTAATTTAATTAATATATATTTTATTAATATAATTAGTATAAAATCTTAGTCCATATCTTTCAATTCGAATTGTGCAAAACACAAATACGCTATATATTGTGCATGAATAAAAGTCGTCGTTATTTCTTTTTTTAAAAAACCACAAAATTTTATTTTAATATGTAGCATTATTTTGTTCGATTTACTTTCATTTTCCCAAATTCAGGAATTGTGCGTGGGATTGCAATATATATTGAAAGTTTTCTATTGATCACACTACTAAAATATAAATAAATATGATTAAATTGCTAAATATTGTGAGTATTTATTTTAACAATGAACCCTTGATAAAATAGGTACTAGTTTGCATATCATTTGGTGAAAAGTAGTTAAGCTAGATGGCCTAATCTTCTGTAAATTAAACTAAATTATAGAAATGACCAATTGTATGTTGACAATTATTTGGAATTATCAAAATAGTTGAGTAAATGACATTTGTAGTCAAAATATTTTCAATTTTGATTTCTGCCAATGACTTCCATATTTAGTCTAACAAAGCATATTTAGTTAGAGCGTTCAACAAATAACTTTTAAAGTTTTAAAAAAATCAGTTTGGATGCACAACATGCTTTTCTTAAAATAAATTTATTTATAATAGATAGTCTACTGAAAGTATTAATATATGTGTGTTTCTCAAGATACAATAATTAACAGCGATAAATGAAATAAACTGCTTTCGTCAAATTTGGGCTTGTGTCTTCTTTCTATTACCAAGAAGGTAAGAAGAAGACTACAAAATTAGAGAACAATCCATAATTAGGGAACGAAAGAGAATGAGAAAATAGATCTTGAAAGAAATGAGAAAACCACATTTATTTATTTATAAAAAATCTACACTTTGTCAAGATGATATGTGGCTACAAATATAAGATATATAAAGATGGAGAGCAGAAACAAAGTCTTAAAGATGTGTTGATGTGAAAAACTAGGTTTGTATATTTAGTTTAGATGGATAGA
>JAPKLW010001143.1:0-75195 GCA_026898455.1 Plectranthus barbatus | reverse complement strand
ATATTCGAGGCCCAACAAGATGAAAGTCACACTGAAGACTTCAAAAACTTAAACTTTTTCTTCTATTATCTTCATTTATATATTGATTATAGCTTGAATATTGGAGCCCCAGTGACTATATCCCCTTTCAAAATCTTCAAGTCTTAATGAGTATTTGTCATTTCATTTTATTAATTAAGATTTGAATCTAAGTCTTTACAAAAAAAAAAAAAAAATTCAAATATTGTCATTTATTCAGAGCGTAATGGTGAAAGTACCTTATCTGTGATCAAGAGATAATGAGTTCGAGATATTTCGAAAATATTTAGGTGTATGCGTATAAATAAGTAAAGGAAAAACATGGAATTTTATCCAAAATATTTTTACTTTTTTTTTGGAATTTTATCTAAAATTTTATCTATTAGGGAATTTTATCCAAAAAAAAATTTGTTTGGGAATTTTATACAACTTAACTAACGAAATTTTTGTACGATGAACCACCCGTTAAATTATGTGTAGTGTCCAACTCATTAATAATCCACATATACATTAGTTGAACGCTACGTGATATTATATGGATTTAACGGGTGATTTATCGTTAAAAAAAATTAGTGTCAATTAAATTGGATAAAATTCCCCAACATAAAATTCTTTTGGATAAAATCTCCTAACAGATAAAATTTTGGATAAAATTCCGAGAAATGAAAATTTTTTGGATAAAATTCCGTGTTTTCCCAATAAATACATTTATATTAAAAATTCAAAAGTTTACATAAAATAAAAAGAGAATTTTGGCCCGTGTTCCTATCTTACCATTAATTCCTTTTAATAATAATACATTAATTTTAAACTCACAAACCCACATATTTTTAGGAAAACTCGAATTCATGACCACTTGATTACAATAAAAATGCTTTCATCATTACATCCCGAATAGGGGATATCTTATTATTAACTTGTAAAAGGAAATTGTGGCTTTAAAATATATATATATATATATATATATAGGGTAGTGATCAGGTGAGAATAGGAGTTACTATGAGAAATAAGAATAGATCTCGCGCGTCCATCTCATCAAATCGACGAACAAGATTCATTCTCAGCAAATTGAAAAATGCGGCATTTTTGCCCCAATATCCTGCAGTTTTAGCCTTTAAAGGCTAAAACTGTAAAAAAACTCAAACACAAACAGCAACCTGCATTTTAAGCCCGATTTACTTAATTTTTAGCCCAATTTACTTCATTTTTAGCCCGATTTACTTCATTTTTACATAAATATGAATTAAAAAAAAAATTAACATCTTCTTCTTCAAAGCAGCAACACGAGCGTAGTCTCTATAAAACTCAATACCAACATCAACAGTTCTAAAAACTCTGCCCTTAAAATGCTTTATCTCATCAACACACTTTGGAATAAATGAACCTTTAAGATACAAAAATGCACAAAGTTAACACTAAAGATGCACAATATAATAGTAAAAATGAACGTCAATTTGAATACACACTTTGGAATAAATAAACCTGTAAGATACAAAAATGCACAAAGTTAACACTAAAGATGCACAATATAATAGTAAAAATGAACGTCGATCTGAATAAAATAAATTTTTTTAAACTATATTCATGCACAATAAACAAAGTCGAGACCGAACACGAATGCAAAATCCAGAAACAAAGAAAAAAAATCTGATCGACAGAAGAAATATAAATCAAATCGAACGAAGAAGAAATCAAATCGCGCGAAGAAAGGAATAAAAAATCTAATGAGATACTATTTCAGATTTAAAAAAGCTAAAATTACAAAAATAATCTTAATTTTGCAAAACTGCAGGATAATCGAGGAAAACTGCACACGGAGTGAAATAGATCATGAGCGTTGATATCACAAAATTAAAGGCTGAGATTTATTCTCATTTCTCATACTAAAAACTATTCTCATATGATCATTACTCTATATATATATATATATAGGAGGGATCATGTAAAAAAAAATTCTCATGTGAGAAAAAAGAATGAATCATGTCCATCAAATCTAAAAAAATCAATGGTTGATATTGAATCAAGCAACAACTAAAATGCAATCAAGCAACAACTAAAACACAATCAAGCAACGACCTGAATGCAATCAAGCATTTTTCTCACTTTCTCACGTTAAGAGTTTTCTCACTGGGTCCGCTTCATATATATATATATATATATATATATATATATATATATATATAAGTGGTTAAAATGTTGTCAATACAATAAACCCATTTTTCATTGAGCTATAAATATTTCATCATGTATGTAAAAAATGATGTGTGCCTTTAAAGTTCTTTGCTTCTCAAGTAGTTGAGAAATTGGGGGTGAAAATAGATTAAAATATCTAATATAGGTTATGTTGCAGAATATAATATATGATTTGATGTAATAATCAAATATGAAGATACACAAGAATAAGAATATGGATGAATAACATAAAGAACACATGTTATTTGGTGATGCATTTAATCAACCATAACTGCATTTAGGGGTTATCAAACCATAATATTTATTAGAGATGGTGGTTCTTATTTGACACATAAATAAATATTTTATTACAAGAATGACTTATTTATAGGGTAAAATAAAATCTAATTAGAATAAAAATATATGCTGTAATTAATTGACTATCTAATATACTATGATCCTACCTAATCAAAATATGAAACATCAACTCTAATAAATAATTATTTCTTTTGTGAATTATGTCTACTGATAATTGATATATCATGATACATTTAAGGACGACACATAAGATTGTGAACCGTCTAATACAATTTTTAGTATAATCTCTAGCACCATGGATTATATGTATGATTTTTATGGAAAGTCTGAAATGATTTGAGTTTTTCTTTTCTTTTTTTATATTTAGACCTAACAAAAATACCTTATTATTATAAATAAGTCATAGACTAAGAAAAATACAAGACTATTAAATAATTTATTTGAATTATGAATCTGACATTGTATCAATTGGGTTTTTTTTTATTATTTAAGAGTAAAAGAGGGATTAGTGAATTTTAAATATTTATAAACACATGAATTGAATTTAGATGTCATTTTAAAAACCTTTTCGAGTACCTCAAAATCGATTTTTCATTTTCGATATGTTATTAAAAAGTAATTTATTTTTTATTAAAATCCTGGAATAATAGATAAATGAGGATTTAGGCAGTGGTTTGAAAAGAATGCGACCCTACAAAGTAGAAACTCCAGCTCTGCTCAACCACCTTTCTATTTATTTCTCCCACCTCACGACGTCGCTTTCCCTCTCTAACTTGCTTGCATTTCACTCCCCTTGTTTCTTCCACACACACACACCCTTTATGTTTCTATACTCCACATTTTTTACATTCCATCTATACCTTGCTTTGTTTTTAATCTACCTTCATCAACTTGATTCCTCCAACTACCGTTTTTGCAATTGTGTGTGTGTGTGTTTTAAAAGCTTTTGGAGATTCAGCGAGGCATTTTTCTTTTTGGAATGATGAAATTACTCAATTAGGGGTTGATGATTGAGATTTTTGTGCGATTTGAGTAAATATTCTGTTTTCGATGGAGGTGGAGAAAGATCAGCCGGAGAAGCAAGCCATGACGTTTGATGAGATGTCGGTGGACAAGAGTAAGAATTTCGTTACGGCATTACAGGTGATTCTGCTGTTTTTTTTTCTTTCTTTTGGATGAGTGTTGGTAGTCGGAATCATTTGAGGTTTTCAAAATCGTGTTATGTTTGTGTTGGTGTTTCTGATGGACTGTTCGATTGGTTGGATTTTTCGTTCATTGTTATTTCTGAAATGGAGAAACGAGAAAGGAAGGTTGCAGATCAATTTGTAACTACCGGTTGAGAATTTCTTGTTCAATGTGAAACTT
Organism: Plectranthus barbatus; assembly: GCA_026898455.1. Taxonomy (NCBI): domain Eukaryota; kingdom Viridiplantae; phylum Streptophyta; class Magnoliopsida; order Lamiales; family Lamiaceae; genus Plectranthus; species Plectranthus barbatus. The sequence continues at coordinate 71,322 of JAPKLW010001143.1, read as the reverse complement.
TAGATTGTTCTCGGTGTGAGGATTCTAGTTCGAATGATTTCGTTCAAATTCAATTATGTTTCATTTTCTCAGTGGATGATTGGTCGGGTTGATAACTTGATAATGCATATATGCTGCCTCTTTGTCTCAGTCTTACCCAATTAGCATTTTAACATCTACAAATCCAATAGTTAACTGGAAGCATAAGTATTTTGGGCCAAAACTGGAGCATGTGCCCGCTCGTTGTGATTATCATATCATTTCTCTAATCATTCAAAGTATGTTGAAATCCATTCTCTTTCAGCTCAACTTTACCTTAACTCTTATTTTGAATGCAATGCAGTTTGCTTGAGATCAGTTCTCTAGCAGTTCAAATTGTACATTACACTTATTTCGAATGTTGGGATGGATTCTCTATGCTCTATGCACACGATTTTGTGTCTTTTATACGACAATAAAGTCTTCAGTAATTTATATTGTTTATCACATCTCCCTAGGAGCTGAAGAATCTCAGACCTCAACTGTACTCTGCAGCGGAGTATTGTGAAAAGTCTTATCTTAACAGTGAGCATAAACAGATGTGAGATATTTTCCACCTTATCTATGTAATTTGTCTTAACTTGTAGAGATAGTCCCATGATTGAGTTCATTTTATGAGCTTTCGTAATGTATTACGGTCTGTTTAATTGGTCTCTGTTCTCCTTTTAGTGGACAATCAAGATGGACCAGTGGGAGGTTGAGTTCTTAATTTTTTTATCATCATGTGAACTTCTTGAATAACAATATTTTTCCTTCCCAAGGAGATGGATTAAGATCCAAAAAATAGAATTACGACTTCTACTGATTTGAAATAGTTATACTTTGAATAAAATCTAGGAACGATATCCCCATTAAGGATTAAAAAGTGTTATTTGGTTTTCCCGTTTTGTATTCTGGTCTATTAGATCTGGCTTATCTCCTAGTTATTCTTCTAGTCAAAGCTATTATATCCTTAAACTAGCTGAATCTGTGCCTTGTGTATGCCTATCACATGTCTTCTATGACTGCTAAAGATAATATGCTAATCTACTTTGGCTGGAAACTTTACCTTTGCATTGTCTTGTTCACAAGGTTTCTGGACAATCTGAAGGATTATGCTGTAAGAGCTCTAGTCAATGCAATTGACCACCTCGGTACTGTAGCTTACAAGTTAACTGATATTGTGGAGCAACAAACATTAGAGATCTCATCTATTGATCTGAAAGTTACATGTGTAAACCAGGTAACTTTTACTTCATCAACACCATTGTAGATTCATATATAACAGTAAAGCATCCCTGAAACTGCAATATCTTCTTTCTTGTACAAGAAACTTCTTACTTGTCAAACATATACGGATAAAGAAGGCCTTAGGCAGCAGCAGTTATTAGCTATCATCCCTAAACATCACAAACATTACATCTTACCAAGTAAGGCTAAGGCTAGTTTGAACTGTACTTTATTAAATAAAGTCCATCTTTTGGTCCCTTGTGTCATTCTTCTTCCATCAATTCCATAGATTCCGTCAAGAAGGTTCACTTCAGCCCACACATACATGAGGATCCTAAGCAATCTATACTAGTGAGAGGACGTCTTTACCCTTCAGGTAGCTGGTTTGATCTGCATTGAGCTGTTCAGCTGCAAAACAATATAATATTTTCGTATATTAACATGTGCATTTAATGCCTTTGGTTCAGGTGTTTCAGCTGCAAAAACTCTTTCTTGGCATTTGGCATCAGCCACCAAGTCAACCATGCAAGGCTACTCATTTGGTATAATGAGGTTAGCCCTGGAAGTTTAAACAAATGAAAATTATTTTATGCTGTGAATCAAGTTTCTCAAGTAAATGAAAGTGATATCCTGCCTTTTCAGCCCTGAGGAAGCAAAAATGAGTGGAAGAAATTCTCCTGCATCCAACTCGTTAGGTATGTAAAGACCTAACCTAACTTGGTTACTTGGGTTTGAGACCTAACATGCTTATCTCTGTAGTGTTTTTTTTTTTTTTTTTTTTTTTCAAGTTGATGGTCAGAAGAGTAAGCGAATGAAATCTGCCCCAGCTACCAGAGCGGCTATGCAAACCCTGGGTGTTACAAGACGAGTAATTTCTAAGTTTCCTAAATTCATTTCTGTTAAATATCCTCTTCTTATGTCTGCTCATCCTTTAACTTTTCTATGCTTTGAATTTTGCTATTTTTGTTAATACCAATTATTGGTAGGGTAATGCCTTGCTCTTCAGTTGGTTGACATTTTTTTGGCATGTTACTTTCTGTTAAATGTCCCACTGGAGACAATGACATGGACCACCTTATAATGGTGAGCTATCCAAGTCGGTTTTGCAAGGAGTTGTGGATCCTAACACTTCTGAGATATGTTTCTGGGAGAGACTAGTATAGTCTAAGTTACAACTGCCTTATCTTCCACGCGCATGATTACAACTACTATACAAGACCTTTTATTTTTTGCAGGACTATTCAGAGGGCCCCAAATCTCTAACTCAACATAGATCACTTGACAGTCCAATTCACAATCATCACAAGGAGATCGTTCAGGCACCTGTCCGCAGTAAAAGCATGCTTTCTGCGTTCTTCGCCAAGCAAAAGATACCACCAAACCTGAGGACGAATGGATGAATCCATCCTCTCTCAGAAACAACTAAAACAGAAACTTACAGACTCACCAATTTGGCCTTGCCCGACTAGAGTATATGATTTTCTTGTGCAGATTATATGATACTTGATCCTGTAAATTGGCTTCTAAAACTTCTTACATCACAAGATATTTACTTCATACATGCGAAATTCTTCAGAGTTATTTTTACTTTTTTTTTTGGGGGGGGGGGGGGGGGGTGAATATATATTGAAAAGGACTTTTTATTTTGTGTAGGAAAGAAACGACCGAGTTCACATCAAGTTCCTGCATAGAATAATACTAATACCGTTTTGTTTATTTATATATAAAATAAAATGTACGGAGTCTCTGATGTCGTCTTGTTAATTTCATTTTGTAAGATGGGGAATAAATTGATTCTTCATGTAGAAATAAAAGAATTGGTCATATAAATTGACCTAATAATATAAAAATCAATTGATTATTTGAATTATAAATAAGTCCATAGTTGCCAAAAAAAATAAGTCGATATTTTTATACATTGATCGATTTTTTTTTTCACAAAATAAGATGCATAGACTAGTATTGCAAAGAGGAAAAGTATCAATTATAATATAAACTATTCTGGTTTTCTCAAATATATTACAAATTATACATATTATCAAAATATATTACAAACTATCAGTTTTGTTCCAAATTTATGACGGGAGCAAATTTCCGGCGACGGAAAGTTGACTTGGCTCGCCGGATGACATGTCAATATTTAAAATTACACGTCATCGTACAAATACAAACTATCGTCATTTTCTCAAATATATTACAAACTATTGTAAGTTTCTCAATTATATTACAAACTATATACATTCCTAAATAAATATTCAAACTATCGAATTTATTTTAAATTTATGTTGAAAACATATAATTATACTTTATTAAAAGTTCTCGACAAATTTAAAAAATGATAAAACACATATTTTAATTTTCATATTTATTTTGCTCTCATCTCTCCCTTCGCCAAACCAAAAAAAAAAAAAATATTCATGTGAAAAATAATAATTATTGAGGGTCAAATGATAATGATATACATATTTGACATATGTAAAATACCATAAATAAATATTACTCCCTCCATCCCGGTGAAGTAGTCTCATTTCTTTTCGGCACAAGAATTAAGGGTTGTGAGTGTAGTCAGTGGGGGCTAGTTTCAATTACTTAGTAATAATAATGTCATTTTAATTCACACATGAGTATCCATAAATTCATAGTTTTTTTTTTAGAATTCCATCATTGTTTACATAAAATTTTTCCATTACATTAAAAATATAAAAAATATATACTAATGTGTGTGAATATATTTATAGATTTCATAATTAAAACTAGGTTCGTGAATAAAATAATCGAAGTAGGTTCCAATTTCTTTTGAAATAGATATTATGTTCTAATTCAGGACAAATAAAACTACTGACAAAGAGTCACCATTATTATAATTTTAAAATCAATCAACTATCAATAATTTTTGTTTAAATAAATATAAGTGTTCTATCTTTTAATTTTCCTATTACGTTATAATTTATGAAATTTCTAGTGCAAACTCCGATATATATATAATTAAAACTCAAACAATAAATGATTTTTTTAATAATAAATAAATATATCCAACATGCATTAGGAAATCCAAACAGTCAAACTCATCAATTTAAATACTGAAACATTAGTTTCTTTGTGTTCTATATGATTAAAGAGTTACAAGAAAGACAAATAAAGAGAAAAAAAAAAATTAAAGAAATGTAATTTTGAATAGAGAAACAACAAAGATAAAAGAAATAGTTTATCGCGTGACACAAAAAAAAAAAAAATCTTTAGCCTCATTCCAAGAAAAATAATATCTTAATAAAAAGTGGGAATGGATACAACTAGCCACTTTGAATAAGTAGGTATGTTTTATAGCCACAAGGATAAAAATATAAGTTTTCTAGCCACTTTGTACTTTTGTCTTTTTCTCTCTTCCATTTTCGGCTACAAGACAAAATTTACTTTATTTAAGTTGTTTCCATTTTCGGAAATATTCATTATTTAATTTATTTATTCATTTATTTAATTTTGAACAATTAATTTGAACTACCAAGGTAGTTGTAAATTTATTACAACCTTTTACAAACAAATATTTTCGGTTGTACGAGGAAGCAAACATTTTAAAAGTTATTTGAAGATTGTTGAGAGGGTTTAGAGAGAGAAAAATCGAAGGTATGTTGATTTCAACCATTTTTTCTTACTTTCGATTCGTTTTCTGCGTTATAATGTTGTTATGTGTTCAAAATCGACATGCATATCTTAGTATCGACTTGTATATCTTAGTTTTTTAGAAAATATCGCGATTTTAGGACTGTTGTTCGTAAAAAAATACGCAGAGAACTTAGGGAGAAACCCAGGAAAATCGCGATCTCGTGATAAAATCGAGATCTCGACATGATGTCGAGATCTCGATTTCACCATATCGAGATCTCGACATCATCTCGAGATCTCGATTTTATCACTAGATCGCGATTAATTTTAATTAAATTCCGATATCTCGATATTATTATCGAGATCTCGAATTGTCTGCTGGAATATGCTCCTATTTTTTTTTAATATTTTCGTTTCATTTATCACAGATGTCGTATCAACGTTTCATCATACGTCATGGTGGGGCTTGGGACAGATCCGAGTATATGGGCGGAGACGAGCAATTGATTTGTTTGAGACGTGAACGGATCTCCTACAATACCATTTTATCCGAGATTTACGAGATCATGCACTGTGATCTCCTCAGTACTAGCTACTGCTTGTTTTACATGAGCAGTATATCTGGGGGCTCGAGGCATGTGAAGGCTGGACTGAAGACCGACGAAGATATTATGCGGATGCTATATGAAAATAGCATTGATCCAATTATATATGTGGTCACCAAATTGAAGCAAAATCAGTCCGGATTTCAGGCACCTCAGTCAGAGTCACAGCGATCAACACGAATGGGAGGTCCTAGCATCTCATTAGCTGATGATTTCATAGATGAGTATGAGGCGGAATCTACAGATGATGATGATGATGATTATCGTGATGATGATGATAATGAGGAGGAGGAGGAGGAGGAGGAGGCAAGCGAGGAGGAGAGGGACGAGGAGGAGGGGCGGAGTCGGTTGTTTGAGTCCTTGGTCAGTGATTTTTCTAGATGGATTCTAGCTCCTGGGCGAATGGATCAGTACGGACTATCGAACAATAACTTGAGTCTATCTGTGGCTGCAGCTCGACATGATCAGGAAGTAAGGAGTTGGGTGCTTCCTTTAATAGAGGTTGATGCTCCTGAGCGTTTGGAGTGGATTATTCCCGCAGATTGGGCCCCGACTCAGCTGTGCATTGGAGCGACATTTAGCAGCAAGGATGAACTTGACCTTGCTGTAGGACTGCATCACTTGCATCACCGATTGGAGTACTCCACAGAGAGGTCCAGCACTACTCGGCTCAACTACAGATGCAAGCATGGGAATGGTTGTCCTTTTATGCTGCGTGCAAGACAATCTGGAACTGTTTGGAGAGTATTCAAGTGTGATCTGATGCACAGCTGCCAGACAGATATTGATCGTGTTGCTCCCCGCAGAGTGCCCGCAAGAGTGTTGGGTAAGTATTTCTCCAGTAAGTTGGCGGCGGAGGGCGCTATTCTAAAGCCGAAGGAGATGATGTCTGAATTGTTGATTCAATTCGGCATCAAGATTGATTACAGTTTTGCCCTGCGGGCAAGAAACATAGCCATTGCAATGATATTCGGCGAGTGGGAGAAGTCTTATGCGATGCTGCTGGGCTACTTACACATGCTACAGTCTCGTAACCCAGGCACGATGTATGATATATCCACTTCTTCGGAGAGTTTGTTCAAGCACATGTTTCTGGCGCTTGCTCCTTGCATCGATGCATTTCACAGCTTCATGCGCCCAGTGATTGTTGTAGATGGCACGCATCTGAAGGGCAAGAATAAGGGAATGTTGTTTGTTGCGGTGACGAAAGATGGCAATGAACAATTATTTCCCCTTGCTATCGGGATTGGACCCATAGAGGATGATGAGTCGTGGATGTGGTTCATGCATCGCTTGCATGTGTGCTTCGGGGATCGCGAAGGACTGATCATTGTCAGTGATCAGCACAAGAGCATAAAAAATGCAGTTGAGTTAGCATTTCCGAATGCTACGCATGCTATTTGCTACTACCACTTGGCGAATAACATGTCGAGGTACGGTCCGCAAGTTGGTGCTGTTTTACGAGATGCAGCCTACTGTTATAGGCACGATGCATTTCAAAAGCACATGTCTACTTTGGAGATTCTGAGCAAAGAAGGAGCTTACAAGAGGCTTCTGGATATAGGAGTTCACCGTTGGTCGAGATCTCAGTGCCCTGGTACCCGATTCAGCTTCATGACGTCCAATGCAGGCGAATCCCTCAACTCTCGTTTGTTATGGGCAAGGCGATTACCTATATGTGCCCTTCTTGAGACTTACAGAGCTATGGTTGAGAGATGGTTTGACGAGCGACGAGCGGCTGCACGGTCTAGAGATCATGCTCTGACACACGTAGCTATGACGAAATTAACAGAGTCGTCCGAATATGGGCGACAGCTTGTAGTCAGAGGCACCACCATGCCACACATATACAAGGTGGAAGGGCAACAGAGAAGCTACAGTGTCGACTTAGAGCACAGAACGTGTGAGTGTCGTCAGTTCGATCTCGATCTGATTCCATGTTGTCATGCGGCTGCCGCCCTCAGGTAATATGTTAATTCGAACTTTCATTATTGCAAATATGTTAATAAAGATTATTATAACATGTGTGTCTTATTTTTCGATTGTCAGATATATTTCGCAGCCGATATCAGAGTACGTGCCACACTACTACAAGCAATTCACTCTGCTACAGACATATCATCACACCATTATGACTGTGCCGCATCCATCGGATTGGGTACTCCCATCGGAGGTAACATCTTATGTTGTGAGACCACCGATAGTAGTTCGACAGGCTGGCCGTCCGAGGATGAGTAGAGCACGTTCTGGTGCTGAGAGTTCGACCACGCGCAGATCTCAAGTATGTAGGAGATGTCGACAATCCGGTCACAACTCACGTGCCTGCACTGCTTATGTTGCCATTGGTGAGGTGGATTTGAACAGTCCTCCACCCCAAGACGGGCCACGTAGGCGACGGGCAAAGACATGTAGTATCTGTCAGCAGACGGGGCATACAAAAAGAAAATGTCCGGATAGAGTTGACCATATGAGTGAGTAGTGGTACTTGCTTTATTTTTGTTTGCGCATCTATGACGAATTGATCAGTTGTTGTTAAGGTATATTGGTTTATATTAATTCTGGTGATATTGTGGTTGATATTTGGACGATTTTTTGAGTTCTTATTTGATCTGTTTAGGTGTTTTGGTTTGCATACGAATTCAGGTGGATTTTACAAAATTGAAATGGAATATCGTGATTTGGAGTTCAATATGTCGAGATCTAGATATCATGATTTCGAGATCTCGACGTCATATCGAGATCTCGAAATCATGATGTCGAGATCTCGACATATTGAACTCCAATAATTGAATCAAGGCAATAATTGAACAACTTTCACGTGAATACCCCCATTTTCGACATATCACATCACTATTACTTTTTGGACATGAATTTCTATGTCAATACTACTTTTTACTCGATAAATGCCTGCAAAGATTCTCAATTTGACTACATTATTGAACAACTTTCACGTGAACTACTGTGCACAATAATTTATTTTTTTAAAACAATTTTTTTTTTCTAAATTTAACATCTATTTAAGGGTGGAGGAATTTACTCAAACTATATTTCATTCAAAATATGTGTTCTTCCTCTTTATTCCCCTCATACGTGCACTTGCTCAAAGAGAAGATGATTTTTTCTAACGTCAAACAGTCCGGTAGAGGATTAACTTGCAGCTTACTTTTTCTATTTATTCCATCATCCTTTATTTTATTCATATTTTACTCAAGAATAAAGGCACTTGCTCAAATGGAAGAGGATTTTTTCTACGTCAAACAGTCCGGAAGAGGATTTTTCCTACGTCACATGTAGGAAAAAGTCCTTCATCAGGAAAAGACATCAAGGACAAGGAGCAAATACAACATCTCCTTCACTAGCTCGGTCCTTGTTCCAGATTCCTCCACGTCCATCTCCTTTTCCCGAAACTACAAATGGGGCAAGATATTAGCTTCATTGTTTGTAGAAACGGGAAAGAGATGAAAGCTTATATTAGTAAGTGTGCTGCTGCAACATCTCATGCAAGCACAAAATGGGCACGGAACCCCCCCGCAATGCTATCTCCTTAAATGGAAGAGGATTTTTCCTACGTCAAAATGTGTATCAAAATGTCTAATATTTTAGACATATTGTCGAATAATATTCGCATTCAATTTTCTGTCATTTGAAATATATTTCGGATTTTATTTAAATGGGAATATCGTGATTTGAAAAACACTAAGTCGAGATCTCGTCATCAAATCGAGATCTCGACTTCATGTCGAGATCTCGATTTAAAATCGAGATCTCGACTTGGTGATTTGGAAATCACGATTCCCCATTTCGCGATTTGTAGGGTTTGAGTCGAGACAAATTCAATTTGTTGTCTCGACATGTCTCGAAATCAATTTCGAGATCTCGATTTTCTGGATTATTGTCTAATTGGATGTTTAATTCACTAATTTTCGAGGATAATCAACTCATATAACACTCATTTAAGGAAAAATAGATTCGATAACAAAGAAACTTGCAAAAATTCATTCATTACAAAGATGTTTGATTTGTATTATACTACTTCTACTTCATCCTATTCAAACATGAATAAGGTATGAACATTTCAAATAAAAACATCTTATGCATGCATAGATTCAAATGTATAATGTCTTATGTTAAATGAACTTTAAAGTGTTAAATAAATGTTAAGTAATGTATGTTTAAACTGTATAATGTTTTAATTTAAGATTAATTACAATTAATTACTTAATTACGAATTTCGAGATGAAATATGAGATTTCGAGATCTCGATTTGATTTCGAGATCTCGAAATCTCCTATTTCATCTCGAAATTCGTGATCTGTTTTTCCAAAAAATCCATTTAATCCTGCTCAGCTTAAATACACCAAAATGCAAATTCATATCAATCACAAAATACATCAAAATGCAAATTCAATATTAATAATAACAATAGAAAATAGTACTACAACTGTTCAGCTTCTCGAGCTTCTGCTTCTCTACACCAACTTACAATCCTAGCACCTACAAGCTGCCTATAATGAATTGTAAACTCATAAGTAAGGTCACTAACTGGAGCTCTCCTCTTTCTAAGTAGTAACCTATCAACAAAAATCATACAATATACTCCACAACTATGTGAATCTAACTGCATGGGCATCTCAGTAAAATCCTTAATCAGAGAAAAATTACCAAGGATTCTTACACGAGGAGGATCGACCATGTCCCAGTACCCGGCAGTTTCAAGGACACGGGGGAGTAATACAAGAAGTGGTCGGAGTTCCTTGTCCCGCTTCAGATAGAGAACTGGGTCAGATGGATCATTTAAAGCGTGGAAAAGTGAGTCATATAACTCAACGGTCCAGCTATGAAGATCAATCCGTACAGTGACCCAGTGTTCGTAGAGATGGACAATCCCGATCACCTAAAATACAAATCAACACAATTAAAGTTAACATGAAAACTAATAGAACAATTTAATATGAAAATATGTCACTTACATGTTTGGCCTTGTACCAACTCCTAAAGCCAGACAATCCACCACGACCCTGGACAGCTTTCACTAGATCATCATGGGCCTCCCACCAATCGTAATTATCAACCGCCTTTCCTCGTTTTTTCTTTGGGACTTTATCCCATTTTAGCAAGATACGGTCCTGCACATAATATACATTATAATATGAAATGAAAATTAAAGAATAAAAAAAAAATTTAACATTCATTACTTACAAAGAAAGAGGGGTCTAATATGATAGTGCTGTCCGGGTCAACACCGTCCTCAAGTAAGCTGCTGTCAGCTCTGGCAACCATGTCTCGTGACATACGCATGAAGATCTGCAAAAGCTGATATCACAAAAAAAAAAAAATTAATATAAAGCAGATAATATAAAAATTCACAACTAATAGTTATGCACTTACATCTTCTGTAATATCCTCCTGCGGGTCATTAAGTGGCCGGAAATATAGCTCCCTACTAATAACCATTCCCTCCTCAGGCACCCTGACTTGCTGCGTGATATCGTCCATGAAAGACAGATAGTCTGTCATCATCTTCGGACCAGGAACACGAAAGGGGGCGGTACGGCCAGCAGCGAATGAGGCGGTGGGGCCCGCAGTGGATGAGGTGGTGGGCCCCGCAGTCGATGAGGTGGTGGGGCCAACGGGCTGAGAGGCGGTGGGGCCTGCAGCCGATGATGAGGTGGGGCCAACGGGCTGAGAGGCGGTGGGGCCCGCAGCCGATGACGAGGTGGGGCCAACGGGTTGAGAGGCGGTGGGGCCCGCAGTCGATGAAGTGGTGGGGCCAACGGGCTGCGAGGCGGTCGGGCCAAAAGAGGAGGCTGTCCAATCTGAAAAGATAATATAAATATATAAGTAAAATATAGTCAAATATAAATCAAATTAAACACAAGTACCTCTAGAATAAGGAGGATACGGTGGGGCCCATCTCTCGCTACGGCGAGGGCGGCAGAGAAGTGTATCTGCGAGGTCCAGTAAGAAGACCTTCAACCTATGAGTAACCCTGGCAGACACCGGCTCCACAATATTCTGACTCACACGATCAGCTACCGGCACCATCAGTCTATCTGCGACTGGCCCAATAAGTCGCTGAGCCACCGGATCAATCATCGTCTCTGCCAATGGCTTAATAACCCGTTGTGCCACTGGATCAATGATCAGATTCGCTAATGGATGTATAAGCTGCTGCGACAGTGGTGGCATATCTCGCTGCACCGCTGGATCAATCATGCGATCAGCCACTGGAGCAATCATGTAATCTGCTAGTGGCTGCACGAGCCCTGCTCTCAGTGGTGGAAGAAGTGTATCTGCCAGTGGCTGCACGAGCTGACCAGCCAATGGCACTGCAAATCGCACCATGTCGTCCGTGGACATCCCGTACCACTCGTACCATGGAGGCTGTCCAGTCTGAAAAGATAATATAAGTATATAAGTAAAATATAATCAAATAAAAATCAAACAAATTTAAACACAAGTACCTCTCGAGGCTCTGCAGATGCGGAACGTCGCGGGCGCTTCTTAGCCTGTCGCCGAGGAGAAAAATGAGTAGGCTCGAAAGAAGAGCAGACTGGAACCTCAAAACCACCACTGCTCATTTCGAACTCTGGCCATGGGTCGCGTTGTAGCGGCGACTGATGCGGCGGCGGCGACTGATGCGGTGGCGGCGACTGCTGCGGCGGCGACGAGGGACGGCGCTGTGGCGGCGACTGCTGCTGCTGTGGAACCCTCCTCGAAGAAGACCTCGAGGCACTAGCAGCACCCCGCTGAGAGACTGATGATCGGGGCCTCAAGCCTCTGTAAGGTATAAATCTACGAATCATCGGCTGCTCAGCATTCCGCAGACTTTGCCAAAACTCAGAATCGGCCTCATCCTCAGTCGGCTGCAGTGAAGTACTACAAACATGCTGAAAAAAAAACAAAAATCAAATAAAATATATAATATTTTATTTTAATAATAATTAAAAAAAAATCATAAACAATAATTACCTCTTTTGTGAAAAAATCAGTAAAGTCAGCATCCCGAACATAATGAGGTTTCCACATCAAGCATCGAGGCATAGTCCCCAATGGCATACCGCGTAACGCACATACCTTTGCCAGATCAGGGATCACCTCGTACGCCCATGCCTGCAAAATAATGTAAATAATTAATAATTCTTGTCTTGTCTTTTATAAATTAAAAATATATTAAATTAAAAATTAAAATTACAAATAATTACCTCTAACACCCAAACAGGGCCGTATATATGGACCAAAGGCACCTTAGCTGACTTCGAAGATGTGATCACAACAGACATCTGATGCAGCAAGACACTGAACGACCACGAGCCCCAAGGGAAAGCCCTCCACTCGTGAGGCCTCTCCACCAATGCATAGACCCATGGGTCTACCATTCGCTTCCCATCCAAGCAAATCAACATCCGGTACACAAAAAGAATCTGAGCGATCTTCACATAATCATCAAGAGAATCGCTCAGAATCAAGTCCCTGTTCATGAAATCAATGTGCAACTGATCTACACTCGGCAAGTCTTGGTAGTGAGAATATAAGCACCCATCCTTCGGGATATCACTCAATTTCATTGCAGTAGGATCAAAATCTGAATCGCCGAACCGCAGCCCGGTCATCAAACAGAACTCCTCTGCACCTAATCGTAAGTTGGTTTCGCCAACACGAAACCACAGCTGATCCTCAGCCCCATCCACATTAATCTCGTGGGTGATAAGAGCCCAAGTAGCACGTATCGTTCTCTTCTTCCATCGGAAAGAGAGAAATTCACCAAAGGGACCTTCCCTAAATAAATTGGAAATATCATCGTCCTCATCTCCCAAGCTCGCAAATCTAGTCCGAATGTCCTCAAGAATGTCCCGATCGTAACAATTCATCGACCGCGGGATTGTCCCCTGCAGACCGGGTCTGATCCACTCCCAAACCTGCAATTAAATAAAATAAAATATTTAAATAAAAGCAGAATTAAAAGAATTAAAAGCAAATATTAAAAAAAAAATTAAATCGAGATCTCGATTTTGAAATCGAGATCTCGATTGGCTAAATCGAGATGAAATGTAAACGCATTATTATTATGGATTTAAAAAAAATCGAGATCTCGATTTGCCAAATCGAGATCTCGATTTGCCAAATCGAGATCTCGTCGTCTCTCTCCTAGGGCGGCTTCGCACAGTGTTTTTCACAGTAAATCGCAGCAAAAATCAATCCTACATTGTTTCTAGTCGTATTTAAGCCTAGAAATCGATGAAATACGAAATCTAATCAACTATAAACATAATTAAACATGTATTTGAATCTAAAAAGCATAGAAAATTCGACGGAAAAGCAGAAAAAATGACGAAAATGTTCAGCCCGTCGCCGTAGGAATTAACTTACTTGGTTTGGATGTTCTTCCTCTCCAGACATTGTAATAGGCGCAATGTATTTTTTTTCCGGTTGGGGCGTGCGTTTTTCCGGCCGAGAGAGCTTGAAATCGCCAAAAATGGAGGCTGCGGCTGTTCGACGGAAAAGATAGGAGAGAGAAAGGGGGGAAGTGGGGTAGGTGGTGGGGTAGGTGGTGGGGTAATAGACAATAAATCCAAAATAATTAATGCAACAACATTTGAAAATTCAGTTTCTCTCTCCAATCATTGGCAAAGTGGCTAAAAAACATGTATTTTTATACATGTGGCTAGATAACTTAACAAGTTATCCAAAGTGGCTAGATAAATTTTGGCCTCTAATAAAAATAACAGAAAAGAGAATAAAAAAGGTACAGGTTCAAAACATTTTTGAGCATTTCTTATTTATTTGTTTATTTTTTGGACAAGAGCACTTTTTATCTATTCTCTCTCATTCAGCAATTCTTTTATTTAAGTCAAAACCTAAGCACGCTTCTTATTTATTACTTTTATCTGCTTCTTCTCCTCATTTCCGCCGCTGCAACTTTTCTTTCTCCTTGCTACTCCGGCAATGAAAGTCGGACCCTCATATATGTATTAAGAAGATCTTCAGATGTTCGTGGGGTCGGGAGCCCTCATGAGCCTTTTATGGCTCTGCCCCTGAGTGTAGTGAAATTAATATTTTATTAGTGAGTATGAAAAAATTTGTCATTTTAGAAAAATGGGACAATTCTATAGGACAAACAAAAAAGTAAAATTGGACTACTTGCAAAAAAGGAAAACAAATATTAAAATAAGTATTTTTCCATTTTTTTTAAATTTTCAAGAATTTTTATGTCATATTTTTAAGTACAATTATAATATTATTTAAAGATTAAAAGTTTTTAAATATAAGTAAATATGTTTTTATAATAGTTTTAAAATAAATTTTATAGTTGTAATATTTATTTGAAAAAAGATTGTAATATATTTGAGAAATTTACAATAGTTTGTAATATATTTTACAATGATGTGTAATTTAAATGATGACTTGTCATCCCGGCGAGCCACGTCAACTTTCCGTTGCCGGAAATTTGCTCCCGTTATAAATTTAGAACAAAACTGATAGTTCGTAATATATTTTGATAATATGCATAATTTGTAATATATTTAAAAAAAAATTAGGATAGTTTATAATATATTGATACTTTATTCTTTAAATAAAAGGAAAAATTTTTAGTTATTCAAAATTATCCATATTTTAAGAAGAAGAAATTTCCGGCCCATGACTGGTTATTAGACCATCCACAATGGTGATTTGTGGATGAGTCAAACACGAAAACCAAAAAAAAGTTTATATTAAAATATTACAAAAATTGGAGAAATGTTGTAAAATTGTGACTTAGGGCTCTCTACCAATGTGTGATGCCCTCCCACCCTTTCCCAATCTTCATGCACGTGGCACCAATATTAAGTTTTACTTTCTCTTTATTGAATATAGTTTTTATTTATATATTTTAAACTATTATCAAAAAATATTTTAATTTATTTTTTACATATAATTTATTGTTCATTCAGTACTTCTAGTTTAATTTTATTTGCTGTTTGTATTTTTTCAATTTATATTTCATTTTGTATTAATAATAATAATATTATTTGTAAGTAAATTTTAGTGTATAAAATTTATTATTTTAATTATGAATATAAATATTTTTTAATCTTTTTACATTTTATTAGAAGATAGAGAATATAATACTTTAATTATAAATTTAGGTAGGATTGGGTTGGGTTGAATCACTAATGAATAGTAAATAATATTAAATTATAGATTATATAATGGATGAAAAAGAAATAAATATTTTAGTAAATGGTTGGGTCACATTTGGTCACTGACGGGATTTAGGGTTTACGTTTGTAGTATCGATTCGGAAATCAGAATGCACACCACAAATAATTTTGGTTTAGGAATTTAGGGTTTACGTTTGCAGTATTGATTTGGAATACACACCACAAATAATTTGCATTCGCCGCTTGCTGATTGATACTGAAGATGGGGAGAGCGAAGAAAACTCCCAAATTTGCTGTCATGAAGAAAATCATCACCCATAAAGCAATTAAACAGTTAATTCACCTGCTTCTGTTCACTAGTAGGTCTAACTCTTCTTTGAGTTCATGCTTTGTTTGTTTACGATTTCCTCCTTTTCTTTTTTTTTGGTTGCAGTTACAAGGAGGAGGTCTTGAACCCTAACAGGAAAGATTTGAGCAAGGAGAAACTCCCCAGAAATGTGTTAGTAACCTCCTTTTCTGATTACTGTTCATGTTTGAACTATGTTTTTTTTTTGCGTTTTTGTATTTGTTTGTTTTTATACTTCAGCTGAATTTGATGGAATTCCTTAACTGAGTTTAATATATTTGGATTGACTTCGATATCATGTTGTTATGATTGCAGACCCCAAGTTTCATCTGCGCTCTACTTCAAACACAATACTGCATTAGGGCCGCCATATCGAGTATTAGTGGATACTAACTTCATTAATTTCTCCATCCAAAATAAAGTGAGTGCAGCCAGTGTCTTAGAATTTATTATTTAATTATTTTTCCCATGCGTGATTTTGAATTACCTTTCCATTCCGAGAAGTAGGGTGGGATTCAGGTTTGGGAGTGTAGTTGTTGTTGCTCTCGTCCACTGCAGCTAACTGTCTGACTTTTGTTGCTTGTTTGAATATTTTGTAGTTAGACTTGGAGAAAGGAATGATGGACTGCTTATATGCAAAATGTAGGCTACGAGACATTTTCTTTACACATCATCGTTATACTCCCTCCCCCCGTTTGCTATTTTCTATTAAGTACTTGTTTCATCTTCTTATCTGTAGGCACTCCTTGCATTACTGACTGTGTTATGGCTGAGCTTGAAAAGTTGGGTCAGAAATACCGAGTTGCTTTGAGGCATGTTCTTTAACCCGCTTTTATCATATTTATCTTAAATAGAGCATGTATTTACTGTTTTAAGTTTGTGCTCCTATGATGCTGATGTTGAGAGTACATGAGAGCTTGTTCTGCGGCATGATTTAATTTTAGTGGCTCTGATATTTTTGTGATGATGCGATGCTGAAAGAAACCATCACCTGCTGTCCCCTTGAATCCATAGCCCCCCCCCCCCTTCCCAAAAAAAAAATAAAAGACCACCTCTGCATCTATTTGTGGTAGTGTATGGATTTCTGCATGCATGTGTAATAATATCTATCGTTAATGCTGAAATTAGGTTGTTTGTTATAGTTACTAAGCTTGTTGATTTTGTTTGTCAACAGAATTGCAAAGGATCCTCGGTTTGAAAGGCTTCCCTGTACTCACAAGGGAACTTATGCTGATGACTGTCTTGTTGACAGGGTTACACAGGTACTGAAAATCAGTTGATTTTTAGTCTTTATGGCCTTGGGATTAGAAAATTCTTCTATTTTATTTTCTACTTCATGTGGTGTGAAAAGTGCTGATGGCTCTAAATGGCCTATCAAATCTTTTTCTTAAGAATCGTACCAGATTAACAAAATTTCCATAATGCGACTGCGTAAAGTTTTTATGCAAAAATTGATCGATTTCCATCATGATCAATGAAACAGCACAAATGCTACATTGTTGCAACCTGTGATCGAGACTTGAAGAGGAGAATCCGTAAGGTATGGTCACAATTAAAATTTATGACTAGGAGTTGTGGATTTCTATTCCCACCATTGGTATTTGCAAGTGCAACTTGATATGATGAGATTTATCAAATGTGTTAGGTCCCCGGCGTCCCTATTATGTATATTACAAAGCACAAATATTCCATTGAACGGCTACCTGAAGCCACCATTGGTGGAGGTAGGATCAATCTTTCATTCTCAACTCTAATTTGAACTTTCTCGTCTCTTGATTCTCCTTTGCCTTGCATTGGTGCAGCTCCAAGAGTATGAAACTATGGGGTTTAGAGGGTGAAACTCTCCGGTGCGCCCGGAACTTATACAGCCCTACAAGACAAAAATCCCAACTCGAGAAGGCATGTTTTGGTCTGTACACAGCATGTTAAGAACCATTGGTTTTTATATAGATCTTGGCTTATAGTATCTAGTAACATCATCTAATATTGTTACTTAACTTGTACTAGAATAGGGTAGATGTTAACAAGAATTGCATTCACATTTCCTCAATCTATACACAGTAATTACACAGCTCCAAGAAATGGTTGACATGGATGCGAGCTATGTACAACATCTCCAACACAATGTACAACAATCCTAGGCATCCATTCTGAGTTTTTCAAAAAAATGGGTAAGCAATGAATATTCATGAATGATCTCAAACAGCAGGAGGCATATCACTACTATCTCAGAGGCTTGGCTTCTGGAATAGTGGTGGTAGTGTTGGAGTCGTCGTCTTCTACTGGCATCACAAATTTCCCCAACACTTTCTGATGACTTCTCCTCCTCATACGTTGTAGTTTTTCTCTACTCAACTGCTTCTTTCTCTCTTTCGCCTTGATTTTCCGAATCCTCTCCTTCTCATACACACCCCGCCAGAAAATCTCGCCCGTCGACGGCCACAGCCGCCGTCCTCCTCCCGTCGGGCGATCGGTGTCGAACTCCTCGGCCATTTCCTCATCCATACTCTTGAGGGTGCTGAACTGGAACCACTTCACCCACATCCGGCCTCTCCGGCCGGTCAGCTCGTGCTGTTCTTCCATGGATCCCGTCAAGGGGTGGATGTACACCATTGTTCTTGCGCTATGATATGCCCAGACGTTTATCAGCAACTCCAGCAAACGTGTGTAGCAGTGCTTGTCCTCCGATAGGCTTAGCAGACAATGGCAGGCTTTCTGGTGCTTGTATAACTCTGCATGAAGTGCATCCACAAACATCCTACCATCACAAAACACAACTCGTCAAAACCAAGCATTCGAAATGATATGAGGATTTCACAGAAATGCTAACCTCGAAAACATGACAAACTCCAGAAAGGATCGAGTGGGTACAACCCAACAATGCATGACGGACCAAGTTCCTCCATCGGAAGGCATCTGAGGAAGCAACGTCAGCTCGCTTTTCACGCCATACATTCTCTTCATAGCCCCAGAGAATGCAAACCTGGTCACGCAGACAAAATTACGCCCAACATCGATAGCAACATGAAGTCGGATTGATGAACTCACCTGCAGTTTCCTGCGTTTATAGCATCACAGAATGACCAGAAATCCTGCTCCGGTTGGTATCTCGAATCCATGTCTAAACGGGACCAGAAGTAAAGCGCGTCTCCATGCGTTCTTGATTCAATAGCTTCCAGCAGCAATCTTTCAGCTTCTTTGGACAATGATTCCTGTTAAAACTCAGACGTTAGTCGAGTGAGTAATGAATGATATAGCAATCCAATCACATACCAATCTTGCTGTAGCTCTCCACGACTGGAATCCTATCCAAGCATTTTTGTGGACACGGTCAATTCGATTAGCTAAAGCAAACAAGGTCCCAAACTCCCCCAAGATGTCTCTGTAATAAGCATTCTTCAACAGCGAAAGACGAGCAGGTGCATCAACATCATCGGCTTCAGGTCTTCGATTTTTTGTGGACTGTGGTAGTAAGAGCTTTATAATGTTGAGCTCATCCAATGTGAATTATGACACAGAAAGAGAGAGAGAGAGAAAAGAAAGTACTCACCAGTCCTCTATACAGAGGCGTATTGTGCAGAAAAGGCCAGGCCCCCTCTCCATGGTAAGGTTCATAGATGCATAGGGGTTGACCTGTCCTAAGCAGTTCTCCGTCATCTCTTTCGTGCATCGAGCGATCAGCCCTTCTAACATTTCGATACACTTCATCCCAAGTTCCACGAGGTTGATCAGTTCTGTCCTTCAACTACATTAATTTCGATAAAAAAACACAAGATAAGTACAAAGCTAAGGCCCATGCTTTCTTAATACGATTGGCGTTACCTCTTCATCCTCTCTTTTCTTTATCATGTTAGCCTTGTCAACAGAGTCTTGCTCATCCCAAATGTCTCTCAATGAGTCTACCGTACTAATCAAAGCCGGACGAGTACGACTCAATAGCTCCTCAACATCGTCTAAAGATTCATGAATCCTGTCATCATCATGTGGAGCAATTGCATATCTGATAGGCTCAAAAAGATGCCACAGCCATTTAGTTTTATGCTCCGTAGGAATATCTCGAGCAGCTTGCGAAGCAGCAACTTCGGATGGGAGCATGAGAATGTTTTCCAACAGAGAAGCATATCCTTCCACACTTTCAGAAACCATCAAGTCTTTAGCCGTTCGCTTTGCAACCGAAGCAGCGTTGCGAGCTAACAAAGAGAGTTTCCCATTCGAGATCAGTTGAAACATGAGTTGTGTCAGAAACCTGATATCCTCCTTGGGGAAAAGAAATCCATTAACCCTGTCACTAACCTAAGAATTGCGAAGTGGGTCAGTCAAGAAAAGGTATACGAATGAAGACAGAATGTAGATACCTACATATTTCCGGGTCATTGGTAGGTCTGGTGCAACTACAGGTTTCTCGAAACACATAGCTTTTAGCAAAATGTCTGGGAAAGTATGCTCTTCAAAGAAGGAACCGTAGATCACGAGATCAGCAGCATTCAGAACAAAATCACTCTTTTCATCAACAGCAACATGCTTAACAGTTCCATTTGGATACTTCAGATTTCGCGCCATTGCCTGTGGAAAAATAATCAAGCAAGGAAAGGAAGAAGAAAACATTGGCAATTGGCAATTCTAAGTGCCTCCTTAGTTTAAGGGGATGTTGTACCTCCACAGCTCTACTGTAGTTGCTGGAGGAATGGGCAGCCAAGATGGAGATTTGAAGATGACAAGTAGAACCGTTGAAGTCTGTAAGGACAGGATACAAAGCCTGCAAAATGAAGGCATGCTCCAGCCATAAACCTCTGTACAATAGCTGACTTCCCACAATCGCAATGCAAAAACTATCTGGCTCATGGTATGAGCGCACAACATTTCCGTTATCAGCTGCCCAAGCTCCTGCCGGTATTACCAAGTAGTTACCGGGATCACATGCTGAGTAGGCCACCTAATAAGGAGCAACAACAATCAAACAATCAATCATTATGATAACGCAATATCAAGAACTGAAATCTGTTCCTGCTCATACGAAACCATTGAGTTCACATGCACCTTTGACTCTCCAAAAGCAGGAAGAATAGATATGCATTAAAAATACCGGCAGAATATAGTTGGGGAAGACAATAACAGAGGCTCTCTGAAAAACTTTTCTCCAGATATCAACCATCTCAGTTTGGCCACTTGAAATATATTGTCTCAATCGCACAGCAAGTGTATCTTCATGGATAGTCCATACAAGGGGCACACTTGTGAATGGTTCCTGCATAAGACTGCACCAACTAAAATCTTTATCTTCCATACTCAACTACCCTCCATGCAATTCATTCATATGATTGATGATATTAACAACCATTCCATAGAAGCAAGTGTTATGTTGTTCAGAAAGCAGTTTTTTTGGCTAGTTTGTAGTTCGAAAAATGTTTCCTTATTTATGTTACTATTAACTACATACAATCTAATCACCAAAACCACAGTAGTCCATCATATAAACCGAATTTCTTAACAACATTGATGTCATCCTTACTGGCCGCCATTTAAATGCTATAAAAGTCAAATGAGAAGAAATCACCAATTCAAGGGAATCGGACCAATGATCGAATGAAGTAATGCTGCTTACTTAGATAAGACACCCGCAGCTTTGAGAGAATTCACCATTATGCCATGGTAGCTGCAAAGTACAGGTGAGTTTTTCAGACCACATATCTACTGTTAACTGAACCTATCTTATTCAAAACAAATTAGCATGTCTATGTCTATGTACATGTGAGGGAGACTGCTTCCAGCAAGTGACTACTCAAAATTAATTTAAATTAGTTAATCACACATTCTACACTAGACGAAGAAACTTACACACACACACAAAAAAAAGAAGTGCCTACATTTAACTGAAATTAAGTTCACTTAATTTGGAAAAAAGGCAATAAATGATATCAATTAATGGGCTTCACCCACCATAACATTATGCTACAAATCAGAATTAAATGAAGTTCTAGTGTAATAATAACTAATAATTAATATGGGATGTTTTACTCTGACAAATTGAGGATGATGTGCATACTTTAGCCAATCTACACTGAACTTCATGTTCGCATCTGGAGTGATCACATTCATGCGAATTCCTACCTCTCTCCAAACAGAAGATACAGGGCCATCTTCCAATGAGAATACCTGCGAAAGGACTTATGCAACTAATAATAGTAGCAGTAAAAGTTGAAGAAAGAATACACCTGTAATTCAATTCTTCTAGGAAAAATTGGAAAGAAAATCTAAACTAATGGCTGTGCAACACTCAAACAAGGGACATACAACCAAACTAAGATATCTGGACTCGATCTAACTTCTTCATATCCACAGTGAAGCTGAAGGTGACATTCTTAATGAAATACAATCACTACCACATACACAATTGTAGAAACTCAACTGGAGTCAAGAAGATTACAGAAATAGGAAATGCAAAATCTAATTACCTCAATCTCGTACCCAATCACCCCCAATGCAGAAGCAACAGTAACCATCTGTATCTGATATCTATCAACCCACAAATCTGCGAAAATCTACAAGAACAAATTCAAGATTACAACACCATTTTCAAACTAAGACAACCCACCCACCGACGAGCATTAAACATAGCAACGCATAGATAATGAACAGTTTCACCACCAAAAAAAAAAAAAAAGAATCAAGAATTTAAAATATTAACTGACAGCTACAATTAAGATAAGACACCCACCGACAAGTTATGATAAACACAGCAAAGCTAAAGATATATAGAGAATTTTCACCACAAGAAAATCAATAATTAATATAAATTCAATTGAAAGTGAGAGGGAAAAAAAAAAAAAAAAAACAAAATGCGCACACACATAAATGCTTACCAAAGCAAGCTTGGGTTTTTTGTAACCCAATCTGGTAACATTTTTTAAGAGAGCACTGTCGTTCACATCTCTATCATCCTTTCGAAACTTGGCCAAGGTATTGAAAGGCTCAAACTTTTCATTTTCACCAAATTCCAACTCTTTCAAGAATGGCAATTCTGGGGCACTCCTTTCATCATGCTTTCGAAATATACCATGAATACGCCCGAATTTTCTGTCATCATCAACAGAGCCCGGAAGAAAGAATATCTGAAAAAGGAAAATAAAGAAAAAGAATACAGCAACGGCGCAGAGAAGTTGCACATAGTCAATCTTCTTGAAGAGCACCAATCTTGCAAATCTTGATCTGAATCTTTGACACCAAGAACCGGGGGCATTGCCGCCGCCACTGACACTACCAATATTACTCCAGACAGAAGAAGAGCGGTGTAAACTGTGATCCCTCTTCACAGGCTGCCTACTTCCGCCGAGTAAACCCATTTACAATTCCATCAAGAAAACACAAAGATCTCAATCTTCACACCACAATTCCACGATTTTGGCGCCTGCCCGTGAAGAAATGAAGCTGTATCTATAAGGGACAGCTCTTTTTGGTCGGCAGTAATCAATTGTATTTCATGAGTAAAACCAATTGCAGGTGCGATATCACGAAAAATGGAATCAACTGGCATACAGTGTTTCTGGTTGGTGTTAATATTTGAATTGAGGAGTTAGTGGATTCTAATATATTTTCTTGAGGAGAGAGAGAGAGAGTTAAAAGATGAATGGATAATCGCGGCAATGGTCATCATCAACGTCAAATGCATATTTAATATTTATAGTAGTATAATTTATGAGTGACCAGTTTTCGGCTATTTGCATTTACCTCCCTTTCGATCTCGGTATTTCCAATTCTGACCTTTTTTCATGTTTCTCTTTTTCCTTTAGTGGCTAATAATGAGTTCATTTACTCGATTCCTATTGTATGAAATAGATTGGTTAAATATACAAATTCAACCATTGACTAAATGAATTGTTATTTCTAAAATATGAAATAATTTATTATTAATATAATATTTTTTTTATTAAATACATTATTTATAAGAACTATCACATAATTTAATAATTATGAGACCGCAGATCTCATAAAAGCTTTTTGCCAAAGAATTTCAAGTGATAATATAGATTGAAAAAAAATATATTTCGAGATTATTTCATATATTTTATTTTGCAAGATTGATGTAATTGGATGATTCTCATTTTCATACCCCAAAGAATCAATTCAATTTTGAGTGATTTGGAGCAAGAGGGCATAAAAATAATTAATTGATTCTCTGCGACAATCAATCATTTTTAAATATTTAAAGTGAGAATCGATCGATTTATAATTTATATTGTGAACAATCTTTCAAAACTCCTTCTCACCCAATGTGTTTAAAAGTTAATATGCGATTTAGATTTTGAAAATCTTTGCTAGAAGTAGTGTACTTATTTTTCTTTTAAAAAAAGTATCCATAACTTTTAGTTAACTTCGCGTGCAATAAAGATAAAGTGTAAAGTCTCATTTATGATATACCTTATTTCTAAAATCTAATATTTCAAAATTTCTCTTTTAAGTGAAAGAAAAATCATACTCCCTCCGGCCCAAAACAATTGTCTTGTTTTCCTTTTTCGTCTGTCCTAAACAATTGTCCTCTTTCCTTAAATGGAAAGTTAATACACACTCACTATTAAAATACTAATTTTCTCTATCTCTACTCGCATTGGTATCTGTGCCATTTCCAAACAAGACAATTGTTTTGGGTCGGAGGTAGTAAAAGATAGTATATATCTCTTTGATTTAGTGAAAAATTGTGTCACAAATTCTACTATATGAATATTTTTGCATACTTCTTTATATAATTATCATGTTTGCTTAATTTATAATTTTACTTAATTTTTCTATTTCACAATGTTGGTGCTAGTTTTCAAATTGTCCACGTTATTTTACAATTTAAAACTTAATATTGGATACATTCCATCTACCAAAATTTTAAAACAAAAAAGACAGCGTGGAAAATGATTTTTTTTTCAATCTCATTTAAGAATGACGCTTTGACTTTTGCTCACAATTATGATAAATAAATAAAATGATGTGGGATAGATTCTTCTTCATATTATAAATTTTACCGTATATTATATGGATATGCAATTTCAATAAATTCATTTAGTTTTTTTTTTATAAACCAAAATCATACTTGAGGGAATCAAAAGGCAGATAAAATACTATTTTGCTAATGAATATCATAAGCTCCATCTTTATTAAAAATAAAAAAATTAGACAAAGCACAAGAAGCAACAAAGAATCCATTTATTATAAAATTGACTTACAATATTAAATTTAAATTAAATTTCAGACGGAATCTCAAGAAGTAACCTTACATTATAATATTTTTATTCTTACATAATTATGTAATCATTAGTTGAAATTCTAAACGAAAACAAGTAATGATCAAATAGTAAAATCTAGTTCAAACTATATTCGGACTATTATATTTTATTTAAATTGTTTTTATTATTGAACTTAATATGAACCTCCATTTTCTTCGTTTTCCTCGATATTATAACAACGATTCTATATTTTTGATCTTGATGAAAAATTAAGTTTGGCGGATTTGATAAAATTTAAAATACTTTTTGATATATATGAGAACTATTTTCCAAAAAAAAAAACAATAATTTATAATTGTTTTGATCCAAAAATGAATAAGCTCATTTTCAAACCATCAAATGAAAAGTCAGCAAGGAAGCCTTAGAATATACTCCCTCCGTCCCAAGTAAATTGTCCACATTTCCTTTTTCGTCTGTCCCATAATATTAGTCCACTTTCCTAAAATAGCAAATTCTCTACACTCATCAATAAAATATTCATCCCACTAATTCCCACTACCACTCACATGCATTGGTTATCGTGCCCGGTCAAATGTGGACAATTTGACCGGGACGGAGGGAGTACCATTTAACTGAGCTGAGTTTGACTGAGCTACTTTGTTAGTTCGAACTACTTTCAGTTTGAGCTGGTCCTCGGCCAAACAGTTAGCTCGAACAAGAGGTTGAACCGGATATCAAGGGCGAGCAATTGGGCGGTAAAAGCAGCTCGTCCGAAAGGGACGCGTCTGTTCGAACCACTGTTTCGGATGAAAGAATATGACTATTCATTTGAGTTGTGTTGATCCATATAAATAGCACTACATTTATTGTACAAACTCACATTGAATATAGCAATAAATCCACAAGCAATCAAGTTCTATCTACAAACAAGTACATTTATTTATTTCTATTTATTCTGGAAATTCCAATCTCTACATTTTATTAAGTACTCTTGTAAAAAGTCAACATCGACGAATTTGAGCATTAACAATTGACACTAGAAGGAGGACCTTATAAGAAAGAAAGAAAAAATTATGCAGAACAACAACAACACCAACGACCAACCACCCGGACGCAGAGTTTTCCGTAGCGCCGCCGAGTTCGAGGCCGAACTCAAAAGGCAGGAGGAAGAGTTTCGAAACCTGCAGGAGGAAAATCGCAGGGTGACTCAAGAAGCCGAAGCTCTTCGGCGGCAGCTGGCCTTGGTCAATAGTGAGGACCAAGACGAAACCCGGTCCAGGAGTAGAACCCCACTACTCGGAACGAACGAAGAAGAAATCTCTCGCGTCCAAACCGAACCTAGCGGCAGTTGGGCCCCACTGACACCACTGAATTGGGGGAGAATCCGATTGCTCGAGAAACAACTCGAGTAAATGCAGAAGTTCATGTCCCTAATCCCGGGGGCTCCAACTCCACCGAAGAGCATTCCTCTCGAAAGCTACACTGAATCTCCCTTCACTCGAAGGATATCGGCCATACAATTACCTTCTCGGTTCACCATGCCGACGATTATGATGAAAAGATGGACCCCGATGAGTTCGTCACCCTCTACAAGATGAAGATGCAGACTGCGGTGATTCCCAATCACCAACGAGAAGCCTGCATGTGCAAAAGTTTCGGGGCATGCATGGACGGCCCGACCATGCAATGGTTCATGCATCTCTCTCCGAACTCTATTTCCTCATTCTCCGAGCTACCTGAGTCATTCATCCAGCATTTCTCGAGCAATCAGAGAGCACCGAAGAGATCAGAAGACCTCTACTCCGTCGTCCAGAAGGAAAATGAATCACTTCAGGACTTCCTGAAGCGATTCAATTCAGTAAAGGTAACAATCCCTAACTACCTCGAGGAAATAACAATATCGACATTCAAGAAAGGCTTTAGAAGAAATTACAATCTCTTCTGGAAACTAGTCAAGTACCCCTGCTCGACCATGACCGAGGTATTAGCACGGGCTG
Source organism: Plectranthus barbatus (assembly GCA_026898455.1). Lineage (NCBI taxonomy): Eukaryota > Viridiplantae > Streptophyta > Magnoliopsida > Lamiales > Lamiaceae > Plectranthus > Plectranthus barbatus. The sequence goes on along the minus strand of JAPKLW010001143.1, from coordinate 44,196 downwards.
AAGCCCAAATTTGGCAAGAGGTCGAAGAGGAGAACTTCGGTCGGAGAAACAAAAATGAGTCCCAGTCAAGCTACTCAAACAAGAAAAGCGAGACACGGGCCAACGCCCAATACCAACTGTACCCTGCCCGAGCTGAATCCTCAAAGCAGGGAATGAAAGTGGTATCAAGCACGCCCCAAGAATAACCAAAGATACCCCTCCGAACTACAGTTCGAGAAATGCACAAAATAAGCTATGAGATCCACTAGCCTAAGAAAATGTTCACAAGGCCGGAGCATAGGGATATGTCACTATACTACCACCAAGACCACGGTCATCGAACTGATGACTGTCGAGATTTGAAGAAAGAAGTCGATCGACTTTTGACCGAAGGACTTCTTACTTGTCTGAAGCCTGCCAAAGAGGGAAGGTTTGGACAAGAAATAGGAGAAATGGTTGGGAGGCTCTGAATAACCAAACCCCGACCACGGGAGCTAACCAATACCCGAGGAGCCTCGGCAGCCGGAGGTCTAAAAAGTCATCAATGTCCTCACCGAGGGCTCCTCGATGACCGGATCCTCCCAAAATGTAGCGAAAAGACACTGTCGAGACATGAGAAATCAACCCATCCATCAGATCGAAGCATCTCCCTTTAAAATCTGTTTCGGAGCCAGTGACAAAAATGAAGCACGTCACTCACATGATGACGCACTTGTCATCACCCTGATGATTGCAAACTGCCAGGTCAAGAGAATCCTCGTTGACACCAAAGCTTCGTCCAACGTCATATTCCTCAAAACTCTTTGAGGAATGGGGATCTCCGAGAAAGAAATAACCGACGACCCAATTACTCTTGTTGGGTTCAGTGGAGAAAAAATAAATTCCCTCAGAAATAACACATCCAGTTTTTGTCGAAGGACGAAATTTGTCAACTCATTTATAATGTTTTGATCGGACGACCATGGATTCATGCTATGAAGGACGTACCGTCTTCATGTTACCAAATGATTAAGTTCCCAACTCCTTTGGGAGTTCGGACTATAAAAGGAGATCAGCTCACCTCAAGGAGTTGTTACGAAGTTAATCTCCGAACTGTTCATGTAATAGCGGCCAAGGCTGTCGAAAATATCTAGGAAATTCAAATCGGCAAGGAAGATCCTTCTTGGACGACCTTCGTTGGGGAAAAACTGCCCGAATAACAAAAGCATGAAATGGAATAATTTCTCTCCCAGAACAAGAAAAGTTTTGCATTTTCTCATGCTGACATGCCAAGGATCGATCCCTCAATCATCTCGCATCAACCTCACGTCAGTCCAAAGTTCAAACCAATTAAACAAAAATGGAGAAGATTCACCCCTAAATGCAACAAGGCCATCACCGAAGAAGTAAAGAACCTCCTAAAAGTGGGGTTCATCCGAGAAGTGAAATATCCTGAGTGGCTTGCAAATATGGTCGTAGTAAAGAAGAACGAAAAGAATAGAGTTTGTGTGGATTACACAAACCTAAACAAAGTTTGTCCAAAAGATCCATTTCCCCTGCCACATATTGACCAACTCGTCAATGCCACGACGGGCTTCGGAATAATGAGCTTCATGGTGCCTTCTTCGGGTATAACCAGATCAAAATGTACCTACCGGACGAAGAAAAATGACGGCATTTACTGCTACAAAGTTATGCCATTCGGCCTAAAAAATGCTGGTTCGACCTACCAAAGGTTGATGAACCTTATGTTGATGGGTTTCGTATACTGAAAGTATTTATTATAATGAGTATACAACAATTTATTTCTCCTATCTGTCAAACAATCTTACATGTATGTAACAATGTTATCCTCTTGTCTCACTGATAGAGATGATCATACGGCGTGTTGTAGATCGCAGAAGACAGTATGATCACTTGACCTAGTGAGACATAAACCTAATCACAGCCGAGACAGCGTATGAGGATACGTCTGTCCGAATGGCTGCGGCATTGTCAGAATAAGTAGTCTGTCTTGGTTACTTGACATGCTGGTACGTAGGGGTGGCGTATTGATGGACCGCAGTGAGATGTATTCGTCTGTCTGACATCAGTGAATACAAAATCTCGTTATTGATTGAGTCCAAACCCTAACGAAGGTTCAGGGGTTTGCACGGGTTGACTGTTGCTTTGACTTGCCATGGTGGAGAGCCTGAGTAACGTGCTCGTATATCCGCATCTTGGGTAACAGCAGTTCATGTAGTACCGCCTAAGACTGGGTTTAGGTAACCATATCCGAGTAATAGGATGAGGACATTTCCTGAGGAGCTCAATGACATTCATCGTGCCAAAGTCCTGCAGGCTGATTAAGTTCAGGCACGAGTGATAAGGATTGAGTGGTACTACTCAGGAATAATAAGATATTAATTAATTGTAGATAGAGCTTGTCAGAAGCTCCGATTAATTAATGAATGTCCGGTAACCTTAAATATGGGGATTCTCAATTAATGCAGCCCGTTCTCATAACATGGTAATAAATGGGCAGGTTAGTATTAATTCTGTGGTGAAAAAGAATTAATATTAATTAATTAATTGTGTCCTGGGTTGTGGACATGGGAATTAATTAATTTATAGGCCCACTTTATTATTTGCATCAGGTCCCAGGACTGACCCAATTAAATATGCTGAATTGAGCCCAACAACCCATTAGGGTTAAAACCCTAGGTTTATAAATAGACATCTCTCTATGGAAACCCTAGTCACCTTTGAACACAATTCAAATCAGTGAAATCCTAGAGGCAAAGAGAGAGGGGCGATGGCTCTAGTGCAGAGGGAGGAGAATTTCGATTCTGGCCTTGCACAACTACAGATCTGTGGAGTCCTCACCAGTAGCAGATCTGAACAGTATTGGGATACAACCCTAAAGATCTGATCTGGAGAACAGAGATTTCTTTCTTCCTTATTCTTTATTTTCGATTTAATTTATAAATTATATTTCTAATTTATGTTTCCGCAGATTAAATCGAATCGTGTGGTTGAATTAAAGTTGGATATTCAAACGCGAAAGATCGGATCAGACTCTAGGGAATAACGGTAAATTCTCAATCCACAATTCGAATTAAATTCATAGGAGCATGCTAGGTTTTATTGTGAATTATGATTGTATGCAATATCCGTAAATCGATCCGATTCACTTGGTTTTGTGATTCGGTTCACTAAAAAATCCCTACAATTGGTATCAGAGCGAGGTTTCTGATTTATGGCTCTGTTGCATACAATAAATTTAATTATGCATGTGTGAATTTTATTTTGTAATGTGGATGGTTTTTATTCCTCGTGGCAACCAATATGATTTAGCCCGCGATGGTTTATCCATGTAGGGCTGAATTATTTTGTAAAATCACGAGAAAATCCGTGATTAGTGTAGATTTATTTTAAAATTGTAATAGAATAGATTTTGTAATTTTATTTCAAATCTGTAATTGGACGAGTCTAGGACGAAGAACGAAGACAGAGCCGACGGGTCGCAGGCGATGGCACGCGACGCAGCGGACGGCGGAGCAGCGGCATGCACGGCTGGCGACACGTGCAGCGCGCGCGAGCGAAGGCCGGCAATGGCACGGTCGGCGAGGCAGCGCGTGGGCGGTCGGCGGCGGGCGGTGGTTGTCGTCAGCGGCTGCTGTCCCTGCGACGGTGGCTCTTGTTTTGGTGGTTTGTATAATCCTGTGTAAACCCTTGGGTTTGCATTAGGGTTAGGGCAAATCATCAGATCACAAAGGCCTAAAGCCCAAAAGATTTGGTGGTTGAAGATTTGGAGGCCCTAGAAGATTTGAAAAAGATTTGGATTTATCTAATAAATTCAAATTCAAATTGTAATAGATAGGATTTTATTTTTTCCTATTTTGTGGGGCGACGAGGAATTTTTGTTTGCCTTAATTGTCCTCATATGATTTGTGATTTATTTATGTGCGCAATTAAGCATGTGTATATAATAGGAAAAACATGATTTATCGCTTTTATTATTTACATATTTCCAAGAATGCTTATGTGATTAATTTCTTGTTGGATTATATTTTGGGAATTTTTGGGCCTGTATTATTACATGCAAAAATTTGGAAAATATAATGACAAAGAAATTATATGTGCGCATATAAGAAACCTTTTAAAATAAAAATACTTAGTAGATTTTTTAATTGAAATCAATAGACCTCCACAAAGCGGTCTAGGTTGTAAGTGTATCTCTCGTTCTAGTAAACGTCTACGAGTGTAGCTTGCTAGTTCCTAGAGGTGCATGTGTACGGTTGTTGGGATTTCTAGACAAACAATTTAAATCATGTGAATAGTGGGACGGTTTTGCGTAAACGTCTACGAGTGTAGCTTGCGTAGATCTCTTTCATAAGTATTCTAGGATTGATTTAAATTATAGATAACAAAAGCTTTAAGGGACGTGCGGTATGGTTACGTGCCATGCTAAACTGAAACTTTTGGCCAGAGTTAAATTTGTGGTTAATAGCTTAGAAGCATCTTAGAATATAATTGAAGAATTGCAGCCCTGTTCTTGAGAGATGGCTTGGTCTAAGGTTTTCACTAATTATTAATTTCTAGTGTCAAAAACTTCCTGACATGGTAGTGAAATTAAATGGATTGGGGCTTAAAACCCGCAGTTCTGGTCGAGGGTGACATCGTAAACGTCTACGAGTGTAGCTTGCGGTGGAAAATCTTGGGCAATTAGTGGAAAACATTTGTATTTGATTTATTAAAAGGTATTCAATGCATTTGTTTTCGAAGTTCTACATGTATGTTCTTATTTAAGATTTTTATTATTTCAGATATGTCTATGTCTACTGTCGATCATTTACTTGCTCTCAATCTTTTAACTGGTCCAAACTTCCATGAATGGAGATACTGCATTGAGTATATTCTCCTGACTAAGCAACACATGTTTGTTCTTACTATGATGCCACTTGTCCCACGTTACCATAAAGTCTCTAGACGTGAGAAGGAGTTCTATGACAGATGGGTGGCATCTGAAGATTTTACTTACAAGTTAATCTCGGATAACCTGTCTAGAGAACTGAAGTTCAAGTACATGGGCTATTGTAGCTCTGTTACGATCTGGATGGACTTAGTGGCCACGTATGGTGAAGTGGAACGAGCTATCAACTTTGATCTCGTGAAAGACCATGTCTGTAAGAGAATGGTTGATGGCAGTTCGGTGACACTGCATGTGATGATGATGGATAACACCATGAATCGATTCACACGTAGAGGTGGATGTATCACTGATCGGGCTAAGATCGATATAATCTTGAACTCTTTACCGCTTTCATTCTATGACTTTAAGGAGGACGTAGCTAAGAGAAGTGAGTACTCATTCAAAGAGTTGCTTACTGATCTCATAGCAGGACAGTCTTTCGTACCTTCATGGGATTCTGAGTTATCAGATCTTGAGCACAACTTGGGCACATTGAAAGATGTGGTTCATACTATGTGCAAGAATATGATTGATTGCAGAACACGTGAGAGGAGGTCAAATGAGATGAAGATGGTTGGTGTCACTTCAAGTAAGAACGCATGCGGAAGCAAGGTACAAGGTACGTCATTTGCGTTTGTAACGGAAACATGTTTAGCATCGGTTTCTACTCATTCGTGGGTAGTGGATGATGGAGCTACTGATCATGTTTGTTACATTTTGCAGGGGTTTTCACCGAGGAGGGTGCTGAAGAATGACGAGGTTACCATCTCAATGGGGAACGCCGCACAAGTGAGTGCAGCTGCCATTGGAGATTTCACCTTGTACTTTGATGATTCTGTTTTAACTTTGAGAGACGTTTTGTACGTGCCGGATTTTAGGAGAAACCTTATTTCAGTTTCCAAACTTTATATTGATGGATATTCAGTTATTTTTGATAGTGGTGTTTCTATCATTGGTAATAACGGTTTTATCTGTCGTGGAATGCTGAATAATTCTCTCTACGTTATTAACTGTAATCATAAGTCTTATGCAAGTATTGCATGTAATTCATCCGTAATTGATAATCCTAGAAAGAGAAAACTTACTTCTTCTGATGAGGATCTTACATATCTCTGGAACTTGAGACTGGGTCACATCAGCTTGAAGCGGATTCAGCGACTTGCAGATGACGGTACATTGGACTTAGTCCAGGCTGTACCTTATAAAGTATGCGAATCCTGCATCGAGGGCAAGATGTCAACTAGGCCTTTCAAGGCTAGTTAGTCTCGAGCAGAGGAAGTGTTGGAATTGATCCATTCTGACTTATGTGGATCGATGTCCATGCAGGCTCGTGGAGGGTACGAGTACTTCGTCACTTTCATTGACGATTACTCAAGGTACGAATATGTTTACCTGCTTCCCTACAAGTCTGAATGCTTTGAGAAATTCAAAGAATTCAAGGCTGAGGTAGAAAAGAAGGTAGGGAAAACTATCAAGTCACTGTGATCTGACCGCGGTGGTGAATACCTCGGTAATGAGTTCCTGCAGTATTTGTCAGATAACGGGATCACATCCCAGTGGACTGCACCGAGTACTCCCCAGCAAAACGGTGTAGCTGAAAGAAGAAATAGGACTCTTCTAGAGATGGTAAGTTCAATGATGAGTTATGCAAACTTACCAATCTCGTTTTGGGGCTACACATTGGAAACAGCAGCTTACGTGCTAAATGTGGTGCCTTCTAAATCAGTTCCTAAGATGTCTTCTGAGTTCTTCCTTGGTCGCAAACCGAGTTTGTGCAAGTTTAGAGTATGGGGTTGTCCGGCACACGTACTGTCGAAGGAACCTGATAAGTTAGAAAGCAGGTCAAAGGTAATGCTGTTCATAGGGTATCCCAGGCAAACAGAAGGTGGTTACTTTTACTGTCCTGAGAGTCAGAGAGTCGTTGTTAGCACCAACCCTAGATTCTTGGAGGACGAGTATGTGAGTAATCACAAGTCAAGGAGTGATATCGTTCTTCAAGAAATTGAAAACGAGAATGCGATTCCAAGGGAAGGGGAACGTGTAGATGTGGGTGCACCTGTGAGAGGTTTAGCACCACACACATGTTCTTCAGTGCAAGGTGCAGAACCACAAGTTACTGCACCTACTACTGACACGGCACCAATGCCTCGTCGTAGTGGGAGAGTTATTTTCCAGCCGGAAAAGTACATGTTCGTGGGTGAGTCTTCGGACTTGAGCCCGGAAGATGGACATGAGGACTCTGACCCACTGACTTACGAAGAGGCAGTGTTGGACAAGGATGTTGCCAAATGGAATGTCGCCATGGATTCTGAGATTGAATCCATAACTGCTATGGATGTATACCAGAAAATTGAATTGCCGGATGGCTTTTGGGCCATAGGGTGCAAATGGGTATACAAGAGAAAGAAACGAGCGGATGGAAAGATCATGGCTTTTAAAGCCAGGCTGGTGGCAAAGGGTTATAGTCAGAAAGAGGGCATTGACTGTGACAAAACCTTTTCACCCGTAGCCATGCTCAAATCCATCCGGATAGTCCTTGCCATAGCTGCGCATATGGACCTCGAGATCTGGCAAATGGATGTCAAAACTGCTTTTCTAAACGGTTACCTTGTAGAAGGTAGGGACATCTATATGCAGCAACCCGAGGGTTACATACGCAAGGGCGAAGAACATCTTGTCTGGAAGCTTAGGAAGTCCTTGTATGGACTTAAGCAAGCTTCGAGGTCGTGGAACTTACATTTTAACGATGTGATTAAATCCTATGGATTAGCACAGTTGGAAAACAAAAGTTTTATTTACCGACTTTGTGTCAGTGGGAGCGTGGTTTTCCTTGCACTATACGTTGATGACATAATCCTATTTGGAAACAACGAGGGAGTGATGTCGAAAATCAAGGTTTGGTTATTCGAACAGTTCCAAATGAAGGATTTGGGAGAAGCTGACTACATTCTTGGGATTAAGGTCTTACGAAATCGTAAGAGAAGAATGTTGAGCTTATCCCAGACATCCTATGTGGATAGTGTGATAGCCCGGTTCAGCATGCAACTCGCCAAGAAAGGCTTGCTACCTTTCAGACATGGCGTTCATCTTTCTAGTGGGCAGTGTCCTCAGACACAGCGGGAGAAAGATGAAATGAGTCTTGTACCATACGCTTCGGCGGTGGGTAGCCTCATGTATGCGATGCTGTGTACCAGAACAGATATCTGTTATGTCGTTGGCATGGTAGCAAAATATCAGTCTAACCCTGGACAGGCGCATTGGACTGCGGTAAAGCACATCCTCAAGTATTTGAAGAGAACTAGGAATTACTGCCTAGTTTATCAAAGTGAGGAATTGTGCCCTGTGGGTTATACAGACTCGAATTTCCAAGGGGATCAGGATGAGAAGAAATTGACCTTAGGAAATGTGTTTACCCTTGGAGGTGGAGCTGTATCTTGGAGGAGCTCAAAGCAGAAATGGATTGCTGACTCCACCATGGAGGCGGAATATGTCGCCGCCTCCAACGCCTCGAAAGAGGGGGGGTATGGCTCAGGAACTACCTTTTGGAGTTGGGCATGATTCCGAGTTTGCCGAGGAGCATCACAATTTATTGTGATAACTCTGGTGCAGTGGCGAACTCAAAGGAACCGCAGTCTCACAGGGCAAGCAAACACATAGAGAGAAAGTATCATATCATACGAGAAATCGTATCAAGAGGTGATGTGCTGATCAAGAAGATTGACACTAAGGACAACCTTGCTGATCCATTTACAAAGAGTTTGCCGCAGAAATTTTACGAAAGTCATATTCGTGAACTGGGTCTGAGGTGGATGCCGACCTCTAACAGTGGTTCAAGAGATAGCAGGCTAGATAGACGGACTGTATACTCTGTAATAGCTTAGTTATGCTTTGAGTATAAGTGGGAGATTGATGGGTTTTGTATAATGAAAGCATTTATTATAATGAGTATACAATAGTTTATTTCTCCGATTTGTCAAACAATCTTACATGTATGTAACAATGTTATCCTCTTGTCTCACCGATAGGGATGATCATATGGCGTGTTGTAGATCGCAGAAAACAGTATGATCACTTGACCTAGTGACATAAACCTAATCACAGCCGAGATAGCGTATGAGGATACGTCTGTCCTAATGGCTACGACATTGTCGGAATAAGTAGTCTGTCTTGGTTACTTGACATGCTGGTACGTAGGGGTGGCTTATTGATGGACCGCAGTGAGATGTATTCATCTGTCTGACATCAACGACTACAAGATCTCATTATTGATTGGGTCCAAACCCTAACGAAGGTTCAGGGGTTTGCACAGGTTGACTGTTGCTTTGACTTGCCATGGTGGAGAGCCTGAGTAATGTGCTCGTATATCCACATCTTGGGTAACAGCAGTTCGTGTAGTACCGCCTGAGACTGGGTTTAGGTAACCATATCCGAGTAATAGGATGGGGACATTCCCTGAGGAGCTCAATGACATTCATCGTGCCAAAGTCCTGCAGGCTGATTAAGTTCAGACACGAGTGATAAGGATTGAGTGGTACTACTCAGGAATAATAAGATATTAATTAATTGTAGATAGAGCTTGTCAGAAGCTCCGATTAATTAATGAATGTCCGGTAACCTTAAATATGAGATTCTCAATTAATGCAGCCCGTTCTCATAACGTGGTAATAAAGGGGTAGGTCAGTATTAATTCTACGGTGAAAAAGAATTACTATTAATTAATTAATTGTGTCCTGGGTTGTGGACATGGGAATTAATTAATTTATAGGCCCACTTTATTATTTGCATCAGGTCCCAGGAGTAGGACTAGCCCAATTAAATATGCTGAATTGAGCCCAACAACCCGTTAGGGTTAAAACCCTAGGTCTATAAATAGACTTTTCTTCTGGAAATCCTAGCCACCTTTGAACACAATTCAAATCAGTGAAACCCTAGAGGCAAAGAGAGAGGGGCGACGGCTCTTGTGCAGAGGGAGGAGAATTTCGATTCTGGCATTGCACAACTACAGATCTGTGGAGTCCTCACCACTAGGAGATCTGAACAACACTGGAATACAGCCCTGAAGATCTGATCTGGAGAACAAAGATTTCTTTCTTCCTTATTCTTTATTTTTGATTTAATTTAGAAATTAGATTTCTAATTTCTATTTCTGTAGATTAAATCGAATCGCGTGGTTGAGTTAAAGTTGGATATTCAAACGCGAAAGATCGGTTCAGACTCTACGGAATAATGGTAAATTTTCAATCCACAATTCGAATTAAATTCATAGGAGCTTGCTAGGTTTTATTGTGAATTATGATTGTATGCAATATTTGTAAATCGATCCGGTTCACTTGGATTTTGTGATTCGGTTCACTGAAAAATCCCTACACATATTCGAACAACAAATTGGCCGAACCATGGAAGCTTATATAAATGACATCTTGGTGAAATCAGACAATTTCGAAGACCACCTTCGTCATCTGGCCGAGGCATTTCAGATCTTGGAAAAGTTTAACATGCGGTTGAACCCCGCAAAATGTGTATTCGGCATTTCATCCGGGAAATTTCTCAGATACATTATCAGCCGAAGAGGAATTGAAGCCGATCCGGTTTAGATCAAGGCAATTCAAACACATCCAGCCACCTAAAAATATAAAGAATGTACAACAAATGATCGGGAAACTGGCAGCCCTGAACAGGTTCGTCGCACGATATTTGGATTAAACGAGCTTGTTCTTTTCTTTACTCAGAAAAACAAAAATATTCGAGTGGATTCGACAATACGATGGAGCACTCAATTCCTTGAAGCAATATTTAACAAGTCCCCTAGTCATGGCGAAGGCCAAACCGAATGACGAAGTACAATTATATATGAGTCGAACACTCCTTGACGTTGAGACTTGATACCCGGCCCTCGAAAAACTTGTTCTGGCACTTGTCATGGCATCCAAAAAATTGAGGCCATACTTTGAATCACATCAAATCAAAGTAGTTTCATCATTTCCTATTCGGCACGTCCTATCTAAGTTAGACCAATCTTGTAATATCCTGAGTTTTATTAAGCGACTTTTAGCTTAATTATTTATTAAATAAAGAGGATTATCTATTTTTGCCCTTAAATTGTTCATTACTCAATTTTCGACACCCATTTTTGCATGCATGTCCGTTTCATGCAAAAAATGCCCATGAGTACGTTTTAAGAAACCCTAAGCAACCATGCAGATGAACTTTACGTAGAAAACTCGTGCGCGATGAACTAGGGTTTTTAATGTGCTTCGGGTACGTTAAAATCGACAACTTGCACCCGAGAGCTCCGTTTCTTTCACCGAGCTAGGGTATACTTGAAATTGATTCATAAGATTTATAGAAATAATTGGAATGAGATTCCGAGACCCGTGGAGTATTTTATGATTTTTCAAACTATTAAGTTCGGGGTGAAAACGGGGAAATTCCAAAAATTGTGGAAATGAACCCACGGGTAGGATTTGTGATTTAGAGCATTTCCATGGATGTCCATTTTCTAATTTGGACAATGCATGTCAAATTAAGAAGCAACGAAGGTTGAATATCGGGGATGTTACATGAAATAACAAATCCGGAGCCACGACGAGTGGGATCGTGCCACGTGGCACTCCCCATCACTCCCACATGCCCCCCACGTGCCCTCAATTATTGAGAGAGCTGAAGTGTTGCGCAAGGAAGAAATATTAAGATCAGAAACGAGAGCAGCCCATTTCCATTCACTCCGCACAACCTCCGGCAGCAACTTCGTCTCACCTTCTTCCTCGTGATTTTTCGATCAACCGAGCGAGATTCAGGCTGCAATTTCTGAAGACAAAACAAAGTTTGTGCTTCAAGCTTTCCATAGAATCTGGAAGAAGCCAATTTGGTTGAGGATCGCGAGAGTTACAGCTCGATCTTCAGGGTTTGTTGGTAAGCGATTCCGAAACCATAACCTTCGTTAGAACATCATGTAAACGACAATGAACCTGCGAATAACCAACATATTCTTGTTCCTTGTGATGATAGGAATCTTTTGGTAGTATTTGTTTGCCACCCCCGCCGACCGATCGTCGGAAATATCGTCTGCAACTTTCACGCGAGGTAGGGTTTTCCCTGCTCTCTGTCCAGCTGCTGCAACCCCGTGTTTTCGTTGTTCCATGGGTTGTGTTGCATCTCATCTAGTTCCTAGTGTTGTATAGAGGGTGGGGGTACGTCGGGAGTCCTTGGTTTGGCTGGAAACGGCCTGTAGTGGCCGGAGAAAAATGCAGCGTCGCGCGGGTTGCGACTGCTGTCGACACCAGCGTCGATTGACACAGCCGCCATCGATTGACAGGGCTGGCATCGAATGACAGAGCCACTGTCGATTGACGTGGCCACCGTTGATCGACGCCGACGCGACTGCAACCCTGTTTTTGTGTTTCTTCGCCCATTTTTGATTCGATTCAATTTATTTTCGATGAATGATTAATTTTATTAATTCTGAGGCTTATCATGCTTGATTACATGCGACTTAAATTGATTTTGGACGTCAGGAATCAGCTATAATAAATCATGCAAATAATATTACGTGTTGGAACATTTAATTCGCTTTCAAACTCTGAAATGAAAGATTATCTAGCCATGGGTCGTTTTCTGAAATGAGAAAGGTTGGATAAGTTCATGCATATCCGATATACGGGCAACGCGTGTCGGGTTGCTAGAATTATGGTTGTCTCGTCATAAAGTCAGTCTGTCTTAGAACCTGAATTCTGCGAAAACATCAGCAGAGTCGCTGATTTATACCCTGTAGATAATTCACCTAATTTGTTTTATCTCCTGTGTTGTCAATTGAAGGAAACACAGGGTGACCGGAGAGCTTTTTATTCACAAATCCACTTACTTGCGCCGTATCTGTAAGCATTTGAGGTGGGGATGATTTTATTCCTATTTTCAATTGATTTTGGGCTATAAGCCCCACTTCTTGAAAAGCATGCAAATTGATTTGATTTTAACTAATTGTCTATGCCAAAATGTTTTGATTTCATATCTGTTCCTCTGGTCAACCATCGTTGACCAGGGAGATTTGGTTTAACGAGGATAGATCCAGGTTTTGTAGGAACCCTGTGCCAAGACTCTTAAACCCTGGGGGCATCGATCCTCCTTTGTCTCGAGCCAAGCTCAGACTTGGTCACTCAATGGAGTATTGATACCTTCGGAGAAATAAGGAGAGACACACGCTGTGTCTTAAATCGATCGTGGTCTCAATGCTGCGGGTTCTGAGACCAGTGCACTAAATGATGACAGTGGGCTGAATGGTTCTCCATTTCCCACTGCTCATCGTGACTTGGAAGTTGACTTACTTCCGGTCACACAACGTTAAACAAATATGTCTTCTTTTGTGAGAAAAACTGTACAATGCAAAATGTTTTGAAATAAAACACGGGCAAATGCTTTCTAAAACCCCGTGGTTTATTTGTGTGTGGCATAGCATTCATATTTAATCAGGTATCTTTGTTTTCGGGTCATGTCCTCACGGGGTACGTTGTACTCAGCCCCTGTGCATTATTTCTAAAATGTGCAGATTAGTGGCAGCGATGCGGATGCGGCGGTGTCGAGGGCAGGATTATCCCAATAAGAACTTTGATCCTGAGACATGCATCTTCATATACATGTCTCCACTGCGTAAATCTCCGTTGCATGAAACTCTGAATTATTTCCTTCCCAGTTGTAATAATTATCCGAGAAACTAAACTCCTTACTTTTCGTTATCATTCGTACTCTGTGGTTGCAAGGTTTGTTTGCCTGGTTAAAAACACCATTATCTCAGTCATGTATGTTGAACCGATTGGGTGTGAACCCTTGTTTCTGTTAGATTATATAAATCTTCTGCAGCTTAAATCACCCAACCCGCTGTAGCGCACCCTAAGTTTGGGAAGGCGAACAGGGGGTGTTACAGAAGTGGTATCACAGCGCCAGGCTAGTTCATTCCACTTTCTTTCAGCCTGGTAGCTAAGATTTCTTTCGTTTATAAAGCCTATCGGAGCAATAATCCTGTCATGCTCTGCACCCCACCCCATCCTGCGCGACCTGCAAGGTAAGATTTTGAAGTTGCATTCAACTATTTTGGAGCGATCTTGTGCACTCCACGATTTCGATTGAAAACTATTTCCAAGTGTCAAGCACAATTTGAAATTGTCAATATAAACTGTTTTGAACGATTGTGTTCATTGAAAAATTATAATGATCTTGATGCTGGAAAACCTTAAAATGCTCTGCATTTACGATAACTGTTAGCGTAGAAATTCACTTCCGCTAACCTCACTTGATTTGTCTAACCATGAGTGTATCTCTTGTTAGCCTATCTCGTCAATGATTGTTTGTCTAGTGCTGAAATTTAACTTACACTGACATTCTTGGCTTCTACTACTACTGTTCATTGCTTGACTTTGATATTGTAGATAAACGTTGCAACTTGTTAATTTATTGAATTGATTGATGAGAATGACTTCATATGTTCAATTACTTGAAAATATTTGTACCTTAAGTATACTTGGTAAGTGATTGAAAACTCGTTAAACCCGGTGAAGGAACTTGAAATATGTATAGCCTCTACGTAGGGCTAGTTTATAGTGGATCAGGTTAGACGACTGACGCGGCTACCCCAGCTCACGGAGAGCTGCTATAGCTGCGTATCAGTTCAGAGACATCTTGACCATTGGGAGTCATCAAGTTATGCACTAGTGTCATGAGCAGCGAGCGGTTCATTGCTTACTAGCAGGGTATTCGTCGGGAGGACGATATGCCTTCCATTATGGTTATGGGAGTCGGTCAGTATGTCTGCACGAGGATCAGGGTGACCCTCAACATTGTGTATCGGAGGACTACAGAGCCGCCAAGACACAGAGTCCATACAGGTCAGGTCGGGAATGACTCAGCTGTGGAACAACCGCGACTGAGCTAAGGGAGGAGAATTAGCAGGAGGAGCGGCATGCATCATTACTTGCTTTATGATTTAATTTCAGTACTGACAGACTGATCTGCTGTGACAGATGGAATACCTGAAGGACATAAGGACGAGCGAGTTTCGCAGCTACACTCGCCGACCAGGACAGACGCTTCCCGTGTTTCTGATAGAGTACTTACGAGTTTGGGAGCTCGCACAGAGCTACGGCGAGGTGGGAGATTTCGAGGGTATTGATCGTCTGATCGACTTATTGCCGGGTGAGTGGGTCCACTGGGCTCAAGAGCTGGCGCATCGCTTCATATACCGATGTGGTGACACCCGTGCCCGTCTAGGGTACTTCCGGGGCTTTGTATCTAATATTCTGTAGCAGGTTGTCCTTGTGGGGCACCCTCCGGTGGGGCCGTATCTCTACATCCCGGTGCCTAATACTGTTGAGATACCGACTAGGGGACCACTGCCACCGCCGAGAGTTCTTCCAGCTGACGATCCTCACACGTTCCCAACTCTGGAGGCGATGATTGGGATGGCACAGTGCCAGGATCTACCGCCTGTTACGGACGTCCCACCGCGAGTATCTGCACCGCCACCGCCACCTCTTATTGGAGTTCCATCTACCCGACCACTGGGGTACATAAGGGGCGTGCCTATCCGTCGTCACATTACCTGCACTACTGATGCCATTCGCATATCTGTCTGCGTGCCAGGCGAGCTGGATGATGATGATGAGGATATGAGGGTTGATGCTTCGTCTATGGGGAGCAGCCCTACTGCTATGGCTGAGGGATCCGTTTGATTCCGACTTGTGATGTTATACTACTGATACTACTGCGTTTGTGTTTGGGTTTGTTGGATGTTATGTTGTGACTGTCTGTGTGTGATTGTTGTTTCGACCCCCTTTTTGGCCGGGGAGCTGGCATATTTTCCTTTATTTGCCTCTCCCAAATCTGGTGCGATAAGTAGTGACACTATGGGTTGTCGCTACAAGTATCATGTCTTTTGTCAGGTAAGATGTGCTCGATACCTCTTCAGGCGAGTACCTCTACCTCCTGGGTCGCGATCGCACACAGTTATATATATATATATATCAGTTGTTATGTGATGACTCTATCTTATCTGTGTTTTTATAATCGCTTATATGTGGTGATTATTACTTATGAGGATGGTTGTGATTGGTTGATGATTTTGGATTATGGCAATTTATAGATGAAGTGTTGCCAAAATCTTGGTAGGTTTAACCCGATAAGGTAACTAATCTAGTGCGACAATTTCAGAATGTCTGCCAACATCGAAGTGTACGGTCAAGGACGAGGACGTGGCAGAGGCCGAGGGGGCGGCCGCGAGCGTGGTCGAGGTCGGGCTCAGTCTCCGCCTGTCGAGGAGAACCTTGGGTTCGAAGGTGTTCCAATCCCGGAGGCAGCCTCTGGAGTCGAAGTGATATCCGACAAAGGCAGTGCATCAATTCAAGGACCATGGGGGCTGTCGCAACAGAACAGGGCGCCACCCCCTACACCTTTCCAACTGATAGAAACATTCCGGAAGCAGCAACCGCCTGCGTTTGATGGAACTGGGAACCCTGCCGAAGCTGAGGATTGGGTTCGAGCCTTGGAGAAGATTTTCAAACACATGCAGTGCACCGAGGCTGACAGGATCAACTGCATGACTTACCAGCTAACTGGGCAAGCTGACCGCTGGTGGGAGACCTATGTGAAGTCCTTGGCACCAGAAGTGTACCTTCGGTTTACCTGGGAAGACTTCAAGAAGGCTTTCTTTGAGAAGTATGTGCCAAAATAGTTCCGCAAGGAAAGAGAGATCGATTTCTTCTTACTCGAGCAAGGAAAGATGAGCATCATTGACTATGATCGGAAGTTCTGTGAGCTACGCCATCATGCCCCTCGCCAGGTGGACACACCGGCAAAACTAGCTGAGAAGTTCCTAGAAGGGCTGAGGGAGGAAATTCGAGCTCACCTGTCTACCCTCACAGGGATGGATTATCAAGAATTCCTGAGGATGGCCCTGAATGTGGAGGTAGCAATGACCAAGAAAAAGATGCTTGTCTGGGGCAACCAAGAGGCGACCTCATCGCCTCTAGCATCGAAGAGGAAATGGGAGGATTATCAATGATCTTTTCATCGAGGTTCGGGCATTCAGAAAAGGTATGACCAGGGGAGTCACAACCAGCCTAGGAGGAACTATGATCAACCACCTAAGAGATATGAAACACCAGCTGTACCTAAGAATGAACAGAGGGGAGTGGCACCTCCACAGTGCAATCGGTGTGGGAAGAAACATTATGGGGGATGCCCACCCCCAGCACTCAAGTGTTACAACTGCGGGGGAATAGGTCACTATTCCCATCAATGCCCATCTAACCGGCCTGAGGCTGGAAACAGGCAGAACCCTCAGAGGCCTGCTAATCAACAGCTGAAAGCAATTCGTGGAGAATGTCAGCCTAATCAGAGAGCTGCCAGGAACCGCATGGCGGATCGACAGGAGAGACAGTCACCACCTCGTGGTCCTGCTGGAGGTCGTCAGCAATGGGGGCAGCCACCCAGAGGAGCTAGAGCCTATGCTATCGAGGGGAACAAGGATGAAGGGAACTTGGCAGGTATGGGCATTATTAATAATATACTTGTCATGGTTTTATTTGATACTGGAGCATCCCATTCCTTTATTTCATCTTTATGCATCGGAACTCTAGGCCTTAAAGTAGTAGAAGGTAGTCAGAAGTTGAAAGTAGCAATGCCTTTAGGGGAGACAACCACTACTAACTTAGTATGCTCTAACCTGGAGATCCAGTTTAACACTCATAATGCGTCAGTTACTGAGCTGAATGTATTGAATATGTATGACGTGGATGTGATCCTAGGAATGGATTGGTTATCCGAAAATGTGGCCACTATCTTGTGTAGAGATAGGAAGGTCACTCTTCAATCCGGAGATGAGCCAATTCATATCTACGGATTTCGCAGAGGTCAGAGAGTGCCAATCATATCAGCACTTCAAGCAAGAAGGTTGATTCAAAAACAAGAAAGTCAAGCTTTCCTGGTGTACCTAGAGGGAGAGGCAGATCAAGAATTGAAGGTGAATGATGTACCGATAGTCAATGAATACGAGGATTTATTCCCTGAAGAACTTCCTGGTCTGCCACCAGACCAACAAGTGGAGTTTACGATCGACTTGGAACCAGGGGCAGCCCCTATCTCTAAGGCACCGTACCGTATGTCGCCTAAGGAGTTGCAAGAGCTGAAAGTGCAGCTTCAGGAACTTCTGGATATGGGTTTCATACGACCAAGCGTGTCGCCTTGGGGAGCTCCTGTCCTATTCATAAAGAAAAAAGATGGATCGATAAGGATGTGCATCGATTACCGAGAACTAAACAAGTTAACTCTGAAGAACATATATCCCTTACCTAGAATTGACGACTTGTTTGACCAACTAAAGGGAGCAAGCATGTTCTCAAAGATAGATCTTCACTCCGACTACCACCAACTGAAAATTCGGAAAGAGGATATTCTGAAAACTGCATTTAGGATGAGGTATGGTCATTACGAGTTCGTAGTCATGCCTTTCGGACTAACGTACGCCCCACAGTGTTCGTGGATTTAATGAACAGGGTATTTCACCCTTACTTAGATAATTTTGTCTTGGTGTTCATTGATGACATACTTGTCTACTCCAAGGGAGAGGAAGAACACGAGGAACATTTGAGGACTGTCTTATAGACACTCAAAGATGAGAAGTTGTACGCCAAGTTCAACAAATGTGAATTTTGGCTAAGAGCTGCACCTGCTAAGATACAAACGCTGATGGAGTGGAAGTCACGGACAAATCCAAATGAAATCCAAAGTTTCCTTGGACTGGCAGGATACTACAGACGGCTCATTGAAGGCTTTTCAAAGATAGCAAAGCCTATGACCCGACTGCTGCAGAAAGGTGTTAAATACGAATGGACTAAGGAATGTGAGGAGAACTTTCCAAAGCTGAAGCGATACTTGACAACTGCACCTGTCTTGGCCATCCCTGAACCAGACAAAAGCTATGAGTTTACACTGATGCCTCTAAAAATGGCCTAGGATGCGTGCTGATGCAGGAAGGTCGAGTTATTGCTTACGCTTCGAGACAGTTGAGACCACATGAACTGAACTACCCTACTAATGACCTTGAGTTAGCAGCAGTAGTCCACGCTCTGAAAATTTGGAGGCACCATCTATATGGGGTCAAGTGTGCCATATTCACAGATCACAAGAGCTTGAAGTATTTCTTCGAGCAAAAGAATCTAAATATGAGACAATGACGATGGCTAGAGCTGGTCAATGACTATGACTTAACGATCAATTACCACCCGGGGAAAGCAAATTTCGTGGCTGATGCCTTGAGTCGAAAGGACTCAGCAAGTTTAGGTTCCCTCTTAACAAAAGAATACGAACTTATCCGAGATTTTGAGAGACTACATCTGGAGGTGATTACTCCCTCCGAACGAGAAAGGTGTGCACTATTGACCTTAAATGTCAAACCGGACTTGAGGCAACGGATAATTGAAGCACAGAGGAGAGATGACGAACTCGAGAAGTTACGTTAGAGAATCTGGATAAAGGAGTCGAATGAATACAGGGAGGCACCAGACAACGCAGTGATGTACAAGGATAGAATCTGTGTGCCAAAGAACGAGGAACTAAGGAATGAAATTATGAGCGAGGCTCATGATACACCGTACACCGCCCATCCTGGAAGCACCAAAATGTACCAGGACCTGAAAACTACTTTCTGGTGGGACGGTATAAAGAGATACGTCGCTCTGTATGTCGAAAGGTGCTTGGCTTGTCAACAAGTGAAGGCACTACATCAACGACCCTACAGGAAGTTACAGCCGTTAGACATTCCTGAATGGAAATGGGAACATATTGCGATGGATTTTGTCACGGGGCTGCCAAAGTCACAAAGAGGGAATACGGCAATATGGGTTATCGTTGACCGCCTTACTAAATGTGCCTACTTCCTGCCAATTCGGACAACATATGGTTCGGATAAGCTGGCACAATTGTACGTGAGAGAGATAGTACGGCTACATGGAGTACCCATGACTATAACCTCGGATCGGGATGCAAAGTTTACATCTAGATTCTAGACAAGCTTGCAAAAGGAATTGGGAACCCGCCTGAACTTCAGTACGGCGTTTCACCCACAAATGGATGGTCAGTCTGAAAGGACCATCCAAACCCTAGAGGACATGTTACGAACTGTTGTTTTGGATCGAGGAGGAGGTTGGGAGCCGATTTTGCTGCTTATTAAATTCGCCTATAATAACAGTTATCAGGAAACCATCGGAATGGCTCCATATGAAGCCTTGTATGGGAAGAAATGCAGATCTCCGCTTTATTGGGATGAAGTGGGAGAAAGACAAATTCTTGGGCCCGACGCTATTAACGAGATGATTGAGATAGTTCGCCAAATCCGAGAATGGATTAAGGAGGCCCAAAGCAGACAGAAATCATATGTTGATACGAGAAGGACCGACTTACAATTCGAAATTGGAGACAAAGTCTTCCTGAAAGTCCTCGCCGTCAAAGGGAATTATCAGATTCGGCGCAAGGGGTAAAATGCGGACGCGTTTCATAGGACCCTACGAGATCCTAGAACGTATAGGCCCGGTTGCTTATCGATTGACTCTACCGCCAAGTCTGGGAAACGTACACAATGTATTTCATGTATCTCAACTGAGGAAATACGTGTATGATCCTAAGCATTTGATACATCAGGAGGAAGTTACCCTGAATCTCGACTTACAACATGAAGAAGGGCCAAAAGCAATCTTGGATTGGAAGGTCCAAGAATTGAGGAATAAGTCCATTCCACTAATCAAAGTTCTATGGAAGCACCATGGAGAAGAGGAAGCGACTTGGGAACTCGAAGAGAAAGTGATGAGCAAGTACCCTGAGTTGTTTGTAACCCCTTAGCAAATTTCCGGACAAAATTTTTGCAAGGTGGGGTGAATGTAATATCCCGAGTTTTATTAAGCGACTTTTAGCTTAATTAATTATTAAATAAAGGGGATTATCTATTTTTGCCCTTAAATTGTTCATTACTCAATTTTCGACACCCGTTGTTGCATGCATGTCCGTTTCATGCAAACAAAATGCCCATGAGTACATTTTAAGAAAACCCGTGCGCGATGAACTAGGGTTTTTAATATGCTTTGGGTACGTTAAAATCGACAACTTGAACTCGAGAGCTCCGTTTCTTTCACCGAGCTAGGGTATACTTGAAATTGATTCATAAGATTTATAAAAACAATCGGAATGAGATTTCGAGACCCGTGGAATATTTTATGATTTTTCAAACTATTAAGTTCGGGGTGAAAATGGGGAAATTCCAAAAATTGTGGAATTGAACCCACGAGTAGGATTTGTGATTTAGAGCATTTCCATGGATGTCCATTTTCTAATTTGGACAATGCATGCTAAATTAAGAAGCTATGAAGGTTGAATATCGGGGATATTACATGAAATAACAAATCCGGAGCCGCGACGAGTGGGATCGTGCCACGTGGCACTCCCCATCACTCCCATATGCCCCCCACGTGCCCTCAATTATCGAGAGAGCTGAAATGCAGCGCAAGGAAGAAATATTCAGATCAGAAACGAGAGCAGCCCATTTCCATTCACTCCGCACAGCCTCCAGCAGCAGCTTCGTCTCACCTTCTTCCTCGCAATTTTTCGATCAACCGAGCGAGTTTCTGGCTGTGATTTCTGAAGAAAAAACAAATATTGTGCTTCAAGCTTTCCACAGAATCCGGAAGAAGCCGATTTGGTTGATGATCGCAAGAGTTACAGCTTGATCTTCACGGTGTGTTGGTAAGGGATTCCGAAACTGTAACCTTCATTAGAACTTCGTGTAAACGAAAATGAACTTGTGAATAACCTACATATTCTTGTTCCTTATGATGGTAGGAAGCTTTTGGTAGTATTTGTTCGCCACCCCCGCCGACCGATCACCGGAAAAATCGTCTGCAACCTTCAAGCGAGGTAGGGTTTTCTCTGCTCTCTGTCCAACTGCTGCAACTTCGTGTTTTCGTTGTTCCATGGGTTGTGTTGCATCTCATCTAGTTCCTAGTGTTGAATAGAGGGTGGGGGTATGTCGGGAGTCCCTGGTTTGGCCGGAAACAACCGGAAATGACCGAAGAAAAATGAAGCGTCGTACAGGTCGCAGCAGCTGCTGCTGCTGTCGACACCAGTGTCGATCGACGCAGCAGTTGTGTCGATTGATGCAGCCACCGTTGATCGACAGTGCTGGCATCGAACAACAGAGCTGCCGTCGTTCGACGTGGCCGCCGTCGATCGACGCGGACGCGGCTGCAACCCTATTTTCGCATTTTTTTGCCCATTTTTGATCCAATTAGATTTATTTTCGATGTATGATTATTTTTATTGATTCTGAGGCTTATCATGCTTGATTACATGGGACTTAAATTTATTTCGGACATTGGGAATCGACTATAATAAATCATGCAAATAATATTACGTGTTGGAACATTTAATTCGCTTTCAAACTCTGAAATGAAAGATTATCTAGCCATGGGTCGTTTTTCTGAAATGAGAAAGGTTGGATAAGTTCATGCATATCCGATATACGGGCAACGCGTGTCGGGTTGCTAGAATTATGGTTGTCTCATCGTAAAGTCAGTCTGTCTTAGAAACTGAATTCTGCGAAAACATCAGCAGAGGCGCTGATTTCTACCCTGTAGATAATCACCTAATTTGTTGTATCTCCTGTGATGTCAATTGAAGGAAACACAGGGTTATCGGAGAGCTTTTCAATCACAAATCCACTTACTTGCGCCGTATCTGTAAGCATTTGAGGTGGGGACGATTTTATTCCTATTTTCACTTGATTTTGGGCTATAAGCCCCACTTCTTGAAAAGCATGCAAATTGATTTGATTTTAACTGATTGTCTATGCCAAAATGTTTTGATTTCATATATGTTCCTCTGGTCAACCGTCGTTGACCAGGGAGATTTGGTTTAATGAGGATAGATCCAGGTTTCGTATGAACCCTGCGCCAAGACTCTTAAACCCTGGGGGCATCGATCCTCCTTTGTCTCGAGCCTAGCTCAGACTTGGTCACTCAATGGAGTATTGATACCTTCGGAGAAATAAGGAGAGACACACGCTGTGTCTTAAATCGCTCGTGGTCTCAATGCTGCGGGTTCTGAGACCAGTGCACTAAATGATGACAGTGGGCTGAATGGTTCTCCATTTCCCACTGCTCATCGTGACTTGGAAGTTGGCCAACTTCCGGTCACACAACGTTAAAATAGATGTCTTCTTTTGTGAGAAAAATTGTACAGTGCAAAATGTTTTGAAATAAAACACGAGCAAATGCTTTCTAAAACCCTGTGGTTTATTTGTGTGTGGCATAACATTCATATTTAATCAGGCATCTTTGTTTTTGGGTCATGTCCTCACGGGGTACGTTGTACTCAGCCCCATGCGCATTATTTCTAAAATGTGCAGGTTAGTGGCAGCGATGCGGATGTGGCGGTGTCGAGGGCAGGATTATCCCAATAAGAACTTTGATCCTGAGACATGCATCTTCATATGCATGTCTCCACTGCGTAAATCTCCGTTGCATGAAACTCTGAATTTATTTCCTTCCCAGCTGTAATAATTATCCGAGAAACTAAACTCCTTGATTTTCGTTATCATTCGTACTTTATGGTTGCGAGGTTTGTTTGCCTCGTTAAAAACACCGTTATCTCAGTCATGTATGTTGAACCGATTGGTTGTAGTCCCTTGTTTCTGTTTGATTATCTAAATCTTCCGCTGTTTAAATCACCCAACCCGCTGTAGCGCACCCTAAGTTTGGGAAGGCGAACAGGGGGCGTTACAGAAGTGGTATCAGAGCGCCAGGCTAGTTCGTTCCACTTTCTTTCAGCCTGGTAGCTAAGATTTCTTTCATTTATAAAGCCTATCGGAGCAATAATCCTGTCATGCTCTGCACCCCATCCCATCCTGCGCGACTTGCAAGGTAAGATTTTGAAGTTGCATTCAACTATTTTGGAGTGATCTTGTGCACTCCACGATTTTGATTGAAAACTATTTCCAAGTGTCAAGCACAATTTTAAATTGTCATTATAAACTATTTTGAACAATTGTGTTCATTGAAAAATTATATTGATCTTGATGTTGGAAAACCTTAAAATGCTCTGCATTTACGATAAATGTTAGCGTAGAAACTCACTTCCACTAACCTTACTTTATTTGTCTAACCATGAGTGTATCTCTTGTTAGCCTATCTCGTTAATGATTGTTTGTCTAGTGCTGAAATTTAACTCACACTGACATTCTTGGCTTCTACTACTACTGATCATTGCTTGACTTTGATATTGTTGATAAACGTTGCAACTTGTTAGTTTATTGAATTGTTTGATGATAATGACTTCATATGTTCAATTACTTGAAAATATTTGTACCGTAAGTATACTTGGTAAGTGATTGAAAACTCGTTAAACCCGGTGAAGGAACTTGAAATATGTATAACTTGTACGTAGTGCTAGTGTATAGTGGATCAGGTTAGACGACTGATGTGGCTACCCCAGCTCACGGAGAGCTGCTATAGCTGCGTATCAGTTCAGAGACATCTTGACCATTGGGAGTCTTCAGGTTACGCACTAGTGTCATGAGTAGCGAGCGATTCGTTGCTTACTAGCGGGGTATTCGTCGGGAGGACGGTATGCCTTCCATTATGGTTATGGGAGTCGGTCAGTATGTCAGCACGAGGATCAGGGTGATCCTCAACATCGTGTATCAAAGGACTACAGAGCCGCCGAGACACAGAGTCCATACAGGTCAGGTCGGGGAATGACTCAGCTGTGGAACAACCGCGACTGAGCCATGGGAGGAGAATTAGCGGGAGGAGCGGCATGCATCATTACTTGCTTTTTGATTTGATTTCAGTATTGACAGACTGCTCTGCTGTAACAGATGGAATACCTGAAGGACATCAGTTCGAACCAAGAAGAACCATCAAATCTCAAATCGTAGCTGACTTCATAGCTAATTATACACCCGAGCTCCATCTTATGGCCGAGCTCGAGCTAGGACCCACTTCAGACAATCTAAAATTCTGTACCCTTGCTATTAACGACTCTAGTAATTCTAGGGGTTGTGGAGCCGGGATACTGCTCGTATCTCCTAAAAGATGGGTCGTCGAGCGAGAAATTCACTTTGAATTCTGAGCCACAAATAACATAGCCGAGTATAAAGTATTGATTGCCAGACTACAATTAGCACTAGATTTGAAAGTTAGAAAATTAAAAATAGAGTTCGACTCGCAGCTCGTCGTTAATCAGGTTCGAGGAGAGTTCCAGGCAAGAGATGCTCGAATGCTAGCATATTCGTTGGTGAATATAACTTTTCTAAAGTCATATTCATAGCAGTCAGTATCCTACTCTGGGATATTGATTCTCACGGGCCTAGCCAAAAAACTTAGTTCTGGGAAGAACGAGGAAACATCCTACCATCAGGAAGAAGGCTGCAGGGTGCATCCTCACTTCAACCTGAAGAAGAGCCAGCTTGTAAGAAGCTCCTAGGCGAGTGAGCAGACCATAGGATGGAGGTTTCCGACGGGCTGACCATAGATCGTAAGGAGGCTTGTAACCTGAAACTTAGTGGATTCCCGATTGAGTTTGGAAGAGTTGACGAAGGATATTAAGTTCGAACCACTATAATATCCTGTGTCATTTTACTCGCTTTATTTAAGTTTCCGTACTTAAGTTAATTATGCTTATTTTAAAACCTTCAATACTTAGCCAAATATTCACTACAAAAAAAATGGTCTATAATGACGACAGAAATTATCACTATAAATATGAATTTTGTCACTGTAGCATCTTAGTGACAATATTGTATGTCGTCGCTGTGTCGTGGCTACTGAATAGTGGCTAAAGGGTTTAGCGACGAACTACGATAGTCGTCACTATTGCTCTATTTTATTGTGACTCTAATTTTCATCACTAATTCACTATTAATTAGTTGCAAACTATAATCGTCACTAAAATGTCATGATATAGCCGCACAAGTGGGTTGTCACTAAACAAACATATTTTAGCCACTATAATATTTATCACTAAAACCTATAATATAGTAGCATAATTTGTCGTCACTAAAATATCATTATATAGTTACACATAAGTGTTGTCACTAAATAAACACCTTTTTGCCACGACACTAATTATCACTAAAACTTCGAATTTAGTAGCAAAAATTGTCGTCACTAAAATTCCTAGTTGTTGTTGACCAGATCATCTGAACCCACCTACACCGTACCTAACCGTCGGTCGAGCCACCACTGAGCCGCAATGCCCTGAACCGCACCCAACCATTGCATCGCACCTAACCCGCCAACATCGAGCCACAGCTAACCAACCGCACCACACCCAACCATTGAACCGCATCTAGCCTACCACCACCGAGCCACAACCAACCATCGACTGAATCCACCGGCATCATACCGCACCACGAGCAATTAGGACCAGCGAGCCATCATCGCACCGCACCGCACCTATGAATAATCAGGACCCTGCACATAGTCATATAAAAAATTAATATTTAGTGCTTCCAACAGGATTCGAACATTTTACCTCTTAATTTAATCATTTATATCTATCCACTGCACCAAGTGATTAATTATTAATATTTTGGATAGTTAATATATATAAGGTAATAGTGGCTATCTATCTAAACTTAATAAATTTATAAAATCTATTTCACACTTTATAAATTTAAATCTTGAAAATCTTATTAATTAAAAAATTACTATGACATCAGCGAATTCTAAAAAATAAAAGTAAAATGTAAATATTAATAAAATGAAATTTTATATAATTTTATATTAAAAAACTACTACACAATATTCACTTTTACTTCATTATTTAGAATTTGTCGAAGTGGTAGTAGTTTTTTAATTTATAAGATTACTAAGAATTAAATTTGAATAAAAACTAAGTTTTAATAAAAAAAATTATAACATAAGATTTTAATTTATATTAAACATAATTTTTTTATAATTATGTAATTAAAACTATAATTTAACTAAACAATTTAAAATTTACGCATTATTTAATATTTTTAATGCCTAATTAACTTATTAAAAATTCAATAATCCTAATTAATTGTGTGTATTTATTTAAATACATGATTAAATTTTTAATTCAATCTGAACTTCAGCTTAATTACGCATTTTGTATCTTATCACCTTCAAATAATTTAATTTTAATATAGTAACATAATCTTCAATCATATTTTAAATGTTTTTAAATGTAAATTTTTATTAATATTTATTACTTCTATACAAATATTTATATAATTTAATTACTTAAATATATAAAGTCAATATTCAATTATTATTTAATTGCCACATCAAGAATTTTGTTTAATATGGATAAATATCATAATAGTCTTAACCGAAAATGTAATAAGATCTTAATAGTATTAAGTTGATGGGGATCAAATTACTTAATAAAACATAATATTGGATATAATTTCATATATTTGGAAGTATGTAATAGAATTTGATAAAATTTAAAAGTTTTAGATATTACGTAACCAAAAGCAAATTAATGGCTAATAAAAATTATTACTAATGAACTAGTGGAGTTTATTAAATTTTGAAATTTTATTAAAACATAATATAAAAATATTATTATTGTCGAATTCAGTGATAATATATTAAATTATCACTATTTATAATTTATTGAGATAAATCTGGTTACCGTCACTAAAAAATGGATTTAGCAACAAAATAAATTATTGTCAGTGACTTTAGTTACGGTAAATACTAATAACATATGAAATTGTCACAAATTGAAAACTATTGTGATGAAAAAATTAATTGAAGCTAAAATAGTATTTTTAGTTACAAAAAATTTATTGTCACTAATATTAGTGACAATAAATATTGACAACTTATGAAATTGTCACAAATCATATTTTTTGTGACGAGAAAATTTATTGTTGCAGTAGATATATGTTTAGTAACAAAAATATTATTGTCACTAACTTTAGTGACAATAAATATTCGCAGCTAATAAAATTGTCACAAATCATATTTATTGTGACAAAAGAATTTATTGTTGCTATACATATATGTTTAGTCACAAAAATATTATTGTCACTAGCTTTAGTGACAATAAATATCCGCAACTAATTAAATTGTCACAAATTGCATTTTTTGTGACTAAATACATAATTGTTACTAAAAATGTGTTTTTAGCCACAAAAATTTAAATGTCACTAACGTTATTGTCACTACACATAGTTTTTTTTGTAGTGATTGAAGTGTATATCTCGAAACTTACTTTACTTCTATCTTAGCTAAACTTACTTTCATTAACCTGAAACTAAGTTACAGTCAGTTTCGGTAAACAAGTGCAATTGAAACTTACTTTCGCTGCATAACATATTACACGGACTAACAGTAACTATTCACATTGAACTACTAATTAACAATTTAGGGGTGATAATAGATCAATATTTCATATAAATTTTAAGTCTAATTTACCATATATCAAGCTTGGCTCAGCCTATTATGTAAAGATATAAACTTGGCTTATTAAAAATTCTACTCCCTAACAATTCGACCGGGTACGATACTAAGGTATGTGAGTGGTAGTGGGTGATAGTGGAATGAATATTTTATTGATGAGTGAGAAAAATTTGTTATTTTAGGATAATTGACTAATATCACGAGATGAACAAAAAGGAAAAGGTGGACAATTTATGTGGGACATAAGGAGTATTTTGTTAAATATACTTCATACCTAAATTTTAAAATGAGTCTAGTTGCTCGTTTAAATAATAATGTATTATATAATTATTAATTATATTTATTATCTATAGCATAATATTATAGTTATGAATTAATACTAAATACATATTTTAAATAAGTTATCTATTGTTAAAAAATATATTTACATGTTATTAAATAAATTTGCTTTTAAAATCAAATAATATATTTACAATTTAAATAAATCTTTTAATTAAAATATCAAAGAGACACAAAATTTTAGACTAGAAACTGGATTTATTATGTTAAAATATTGGAAATAGACTTATATAAAAGCCTATCATGATTAGTATGCTAGACTTATGCCTAATAAATTTATAATAGGTCGGACTTAATAAATTAAGTTGTGGCCCCATTGATCACTAAAATTTAGTAATACTATAGTTTAGTGACAAATTAAAATTATCGATCCCACGGAGATTGTAAAAACGAATATCCTATATATTGAAACATTTGTTTTCAGTTTATTGTCCAAGTAAATAGAAATTTGAAGGATTTTTGAAACTTAAAATTAATTTTGCAAGAAATTAAATTAAAGCAGATATTTAAAACCAAGTTTTTCAGACTCTAGAGAAAAGATCAGATTCCAGGGCAAGTTCATGTCAAGGATAACATGTAAGGAAAATCTCTCGATCAATTAAAAAATATATATATTAAGGTGGAACATCAGAAAAGTATTACAAATTCCAGGGTTTGGCAATTCATAAAGTGGACTATCAATTTCCTACATCCTTTCGGTCTCTAGAAAAATTAACAACTCCAAAAAACAACAGATTTATTCCTATGGATTAAATTCTTCTTTTTAGACACAATTTAAAATCCATATTACCAATTCTTAAATTCATTAATCAATTTTCACTTTTCAGTCTCAAATTAATTAATTATGAAAACCTAATCAAATGGCCGATTTAATCAGATTAAAAAAGGTCAAGAATTGATAAACCAATTAAAATATTGATCGATTTGATTACCTAACATACATCCAAGATAATCACATAAACCCTAGAATCTGAATAAAGGATTACCTACACATATTCATGTTGAACAAAAATATGAAAAGATAAAACCTGTAAAAATACTTCATAGAGAAAACAAGTCTTGAAGTTGCATCCAATCCTGGAGAAATCCGATCCCAATCTTCACTCCAAGTCCAAAATTATTGAAGAACAATGAAAACAATAGTTCTAGGTCTAAAAAGTGGCATGAATGTAGAAAATCGCCAAAACAAGACTATATATACTAAGTCTAATTGTCCCAACATGAAAATAACTGAAAAGGAAACAATTTCCGCCAGAACAGCCCGTGTGTCGATCGACACACGACTCCAATTTCGAGCCAGTGTGCTCGTCTGCCGATCTCCTTCCTTCGGACTCCCTGTCGATCGACATGGAGGTAAAAATCCCACAAATGCCTGCATCTCGACTTGGTTCCTCCTTGCAGTCGTGTCGATCGACACCACGGGTGTCGATCGAAATAGAAGACACGGTTGAACAATGCATTCTCTGACTTAGTCAATTTTGCACTCCAAAACCTGCATTTTTCACCATGACAAACAACCTAGACATAAAACAAGTACGATGCTCAGAAATTAAAGTAAACACCCATTAACATTATCAAAACAACCTAAAAATCCATTGATAAGTGAACGAAATAACGCACTTATCACCCATCTGACTTATTTATTCATGTAATTAGGTGATATTTGTAAGATAATTCCCATGTGTGCGATATATTTATTATGGATTAATTAATAAATAAAATATTAATTGAATAAATATTGTGCCCCAAACCGGGCCTATGCGACAGTCCCACATGCGACATGATGCACGCTAAGGGAAGCTGGTGTTTAAGATAAAATAAATATTCATGTGGAAGCAATTAAAGAATTAATCGAAACCAAACAAGATCATGAAGTTCGAATAAATATTGCGCAGCGGAGAATATTCCGGGATACCTCAAGCCATACTTTCTATCTGATTCGAGATCCTTGTTATTTGAGTAACAACTTGACTAATGTGTCAGAGGTAAAAAATCTAGAATTAAATAAATGATATAAGCATGATAGAACAATAAAATCAACACATGCTTGAAAGAAAAACACAAAGGACACAATTCAAATTTAGGATCGTTGAATTACTGAGTCTATGTATAAAGACATAGCTCGTCGCTTCGATACCATAACCAAACGAATCAACTCATGCTAGGAGAACAAGAATAACTTAGCATTCATAGGCAAGAATCAATGATAGAATAATCAAGAGGATACATCGACTTGCATTGAATCAACAAAGTGATCGTAAGCTTAATACATATTGTATTTTGAAGAAGTCTAGATCAACTACCCAAATAACATAATAGTGTGTTACATGCCAATCAAAAGATAGAATCAAAAGAGCAAAAATGATTTGATTATTGCTACAAACCGAACGAATTTTAAAACACAAGGATTAATCATGAATCCACCTTCGATTCCCACCTCATAACGCCACCTCCACCTTCATCAACCGGTACCTACATGTAGGGAAAAACACGCATAGGGGATAAGTACACGAATGTACCCAGTGGTCATGGTGTCTCAAAAATAATACATAAATAATATCATGCAATCACCGCACACTCATGCATAATACAAGGTTTTGTTGAAATCATCAAGTATATGCAAAAAATAATTCTCACTTGGAAGCTCCCACTCAATTTAGGTACCACATAATCATTTCCCCAACATCACCAACATCTCATGATCATCAAGATCCACATAATCAAATAAGGTAAGATAGGAGTAGTCACTCGCTATCTACCCGGTAAGGTTTTATCACCCTTACCTAACCAGTAGTCTTATTACTATTCGGGCAAATGCATTAGACTTACACAATACCATGGGGGTAGCCACTCCCCCGATCCAGCACATCTCCAAGATAATTCATCATTCATTAACCACAAATTCATTCCACCACAACAATCATACGGTACCGAAACAATTTTGCGGTGTAACATGCCTTAAAACCAAATAATTATTTTGGGAAATCATTTTATAAAATTATTTATACATAAAGTAGTGCCCACCACGAATAGTTCAATGAATCTAATTATTTAGTCCCGCTAAACGATGCTCCCTTCTCAGCAATTAAAACACCTAATTAAAGTTTGAAATAAATTACTACAATGCTTTCAACTCAAATAATTATCTAAGTTCTTTATCCAAATTAATCCAATTAATTACTAAATTAAAAATTATGCAATTAGAAAACATTAATAAAAAATATTATGAAATTCTAAGTTCTATTTTATTAAACGAGAATTAATAACTTAGTCAAAATTATTAGACTAGTGAGCAAGTTCAATCTAAATTGCTATATCAATTATTAATTAATAAAAATGGAATTAGTTATCTAATTAACAACTTATTATTAGTCTAAAACAATTATTTTTAATTAACTAGGTGAATCAATTATGCATTTAGGCATTAGAATATTTTAGTGAAATCTGAAAATTATCCAAATTATTTTAAGTTCAAAAATATGAATTTTGCCTAGTTAATTATTTCATTTTCAAAGTAACAACAAAAATAATATAGACATCTAATGAAGCTGATTTTAATTTTATAAAAATTAGATTTTTACGTGCACGTGCTCAAAGTGACGGTTTATCAAAACGGATTTTCGTTTGAAAATGGTGAGGTCCAACATTATGCATTTCTTAATAACTTTCAGCATTTACAAATTTTATTAACCAACTTCACGATTTTTTAATAATTAATCTACGAGGCGAAATGACATAATTTTCATATAGCTTACTAATTGATGTGTCTAGATTGCATATTAGAAAAATTAGATTTTCCAAAGTTCAGAAACATGTTTTTAAAATCGTGCGACTTCAACTACCAAAAACTGCGACACATTATTCAAAAGCTTCAATCTCGAGTTTCACAACTCCGATTCATGCGATTCCAAAAACCACGGATTCCTAACTCAATCTATTTATAAATTAATAAAATCAATCCAATCCAATCATCATAGACATGGCCGAGTTCAATTCAAGTCTAAGTCCAAAACAGGACACTTCCCAAAATTCACCAACACTTAATTCTTTCAACATGCATGCTATTACTTCATTCCACAACTTCATATATCTCAATTTCAGCTTCATCCATGTTTGCAAATCATCTCTAAACATGTAAGAACATAGTTTCTAAGCTAGATTAAACATGCAATCCGTCACATAGGTTCTATACTCAACAACAATCAACATATATCGAGTCTAGCCTAAGTTATGCAAATCTCAGTCATTTTCCTTGAAATTTTAATTGTGACCTCTTGATCATAATATGCAATCATATATTCATAATAAGGAGGCCATAGGGAGTTTAGAAATCATCTACTTGGATGGAGAGAATTTCAGAAAATGGTGCTTCAAATTTTTGAGTTGCTTTCGACGTTGCCAAGCTTAAATCTTCACGTATTCGTACTCCCCTCCTCGTGCTGATCACGATTCTCCAATCGTGCTTGAAACCATTATTCTCCGATCGTGGGACTTTTTACGTCATTGCATAGAGGAAATCGAGAGGGTAAGCTTTCTATAAAAATGGTGGTTATTTGAGTAAGAGAAGGGTGAGTTTTGGAAGGTTCAAAGACTATTTTTGCAAGGTGTTTCAATGGTGTAGAGAGAAGAATTATTTGCAGATATATATATATATATATATTTTTTGGAAAAGATGATGTTGAAGGTGGCGAAGTGGCTTAAAAAAGAATTCAAATAAAAGAGAAAAAAATGCTGCATAAAGAGGGGGATCGATTTTGGTGAGGATAGATATCTCACTTTGCAAGCCAATTTGGTAAGAATGAAAGGATCCTTAGAGATGTGGTGGTGAGATTAGGGATGGATAAAACTTTATCATCCTACTTAAATACACAAATATAATTACAAACACATCCTAAAGAATACAACAAACATTTTTTTAGCTTCCAACTAAAAGGGGGGATTCTGATGACTTTGCACTAATGAAGGATAAATTTGTAGTTTCTGAGATTGATGAAAAATCACAAACCTCAGCTAAATCAACAGATTGAAAACCCTTTTCTTGATGAAAACATGGCAAAGCTTCCATCATCATTCTAATTCCTTCCAACTCCACCGCCACTTCCTTCATCGTCGGCCTTCTCTCACCCCTCGGATTCAGGCATCTCCGAGCCAGATTCGCCATGCTCATGATCTCCTCTACTCCCCCACTTTTCACCACCTCCGGGTCGAGAATCTCCAACACATGATCTTCCTCCATGGAATGCAAGAAATCTGCAGCTAGGTTCGTCCCGGATTCTGCCCCGGCATCAGAAACCGCTTTCTCCCCCGTTAAAATCTCGACCACTACAACCCCAAAACTATAAACATCGCTCTTTTCTGTGAACTTACTCGAAAAGAAGTACTGTGGATCCAAGTATCCGAAGGTCCCCAGCACTTTGGTGGTCAGATGAGTTTGATCGATACCAACTGACCTAGATATCCCGAAATCTGAAACCTTAGCACGGTATTTGTCATCCAAGAGAATGTTTGTAGACTTGATGTCTCTGTGATAGATCGGAGACGATGCAGAGTTATGCAAGTACGAAAGTGCACCCGCTACTTCTGCAGCAATTTTGACACGCATGTTCCACGACAATGGGAACTCACTGTTCCCATCATGAATGTGTTGGAACAGAGTCCCATTAGGAACAAACTCGTATACGAGAAGAGGAACCTCGGTCTCCAGACAACAACCTAGTAACTTGACCACGTTCCTATGATTGATCTGCGACATAATCACCACCTCATTAACGAATCCCTTGACATCGCCCTCATCCATTTTCCTCAGCTTCTTCACTGCCACGATCCTCCCATCGCGCAACATTCCTTTGTACACCGTGCCTTGCCCACCTCGGCCGAGGACACGATCCTCATCGTACTCGTCTGTGGCTCGTGCCAGCTCCCTCGAGTCGAACAGTTTGATCTTCTCGAAACGGCCGTCATCGGACCATAGCAGTTGTTCCAACAGCAGCCCTCCGTTTCTCTTAAAGAATCTCCTCCTCCGATTAGCCCGGATTCGTTTCTTGATCAGCTTCGACAACATCCATCCCGACCCCAGCAGAAGCAGAGCTCCCATCGCACTGCTCATGCCGATAACCATGGATTTCATCTCGTTATCACCACTTCGATTCCTGCACATGAAGCTTCCAGGTGTGTTTACACAATCACTCCCAGCTCCGCAGGTGTTCGAACTCGAGTTCTTGCATTCATCAATGTCGACACACCCTGGTAGATAAGGATTGCCTGCGTAGCCCCGACGGCAACGGCAGCGACTGATGTTGAATGCATACAAAATATCATCAAATGTATGTGCTTGCACGCTCCTATTCTCACACACAACTCCCTCCGCTCTCTCCACAGAAGTTGTGCCGAATCTCCATTCCACCATGGCAGGCACAGACTTCAGCTGCGCCATCTCCGGCAAGCTCACATAATTCTTGTAATCACTCGTTAACCATCTGTAATCAGCTAGAAAAACGTAGCCGCAAACAGAGTCATTACCACCACCACCACCACCAGCTGCAGCAAATGTGGCGTAGTCCACTCGCAACGCTTGAGACAAGGCGGGGACTATAGCCGAGCAGCAATTAATGCCGTAGCATCCGGCAGAGGCTTTATCACCGCCGCAAGCTGGCCTGCAGCCGCCGGAGGCGGCCGGGATCGCCAGAGAGATCTCAGTTTTGCAGCCCACCACGACCACACGGTTGATGGCGGAGCCTAGGGTGAAAGGAGTGTCGGCCAGTGATTGCATGAACTGCAATCTGCCATTAACGGATGAGCAGCTCAATGAGGAGACGTTTTGCATCACTCTGACCGTGTTGTCGTTCAAGAAGAACTCGACTGCTTCCAAACCAGCAGCGGCCAAGAATGCTTTTGGAGGAGTGAATTCATGATCGCATGTGACTGTGAAGGATGAATTGAAGCTGCAGTTTGGACCGATGCCGAAGGGATATGGGATGGTTAAGGATCCACATTTTTGTGCGCAGCCATGCTTGGAGAGTGAAATTTCTTGAGCCAGGATTGTTGGTAGGCATATGGAATTGATGATGAGTAGTATGAACGAGAAATTCATTCTTCTCTGATTCCGATTCTGATCTTTTTTTTTTCCCACCCCACTCTGCAATATATATATTTATTGATTGGAATTTTTTTCTAAGTCGTTAAAATAACTAGAAGTCTATTAGAAGTTTCATAATGATAAAAAAATAATAAATGCCAACCATTTTGTCAAAGAAGAAATATCATGTGTATTGAAATTTGATCCTTCACTGTGTCCACTTTGTCATTTTTAATAAATCCTTCGAAAAAGATATTGAGGTGTAGAATTAGCAAGATGTTGTCATTATGTCAATCAAATATTTCTTGTGAATTATTCTGTCCAATTCAATTTGGATTGAAAATTGTTGAGTTTAATCTTTTGATTTTCGAATTAATTCATCAAGTCCACGGATTTATAATTATTTTTTATTAAAAATTTTATGTCGGTAAACATTTTCTCCCGCTATTTAATCTTCTAAAAAAATAAAAATATAAACTCCCTCCGTCCCACTTCAATTGACACACATACTAAATTGGGCATCCCAACCAAATTGACACATTTCTAAAAATGGCAACTTTTTCACACTCAACAATAAAATATTAATTCCACTAACTCATTCTACACTCACAAGTCACAACTCTTAATTTCCGTGCCGAAAAGAAACATGTCAATTAGCATGGGACGGAGGGAGTATAAATTATTAGTTCTCTATATATATAAAAAAAAAAACTGAAAACATGTCTCTTGATATATATATATTCTTTAGATATATCATATCTTGTATGACAAATATATATTTATCATATATCTCTAGATTTACATAGATTAGATTTACTTAGCTTATTATAAATACATGTATTGTATCCCATATTCTTTGAGGTGAAATATAAAATTATTATTTCCCCACATGGTATCAAGCCACACATTGGCCTAAACCCTAAATTTTTTTCCTCCACCGTTTTTATTTTTCGATCGGCGTCTCCTGTTCTTCACATGGCCGTGCCTGTCGATCCATCCGAGCTGCCTACCCTACCACTGCCCACGATAATTCACATGGTGAATATCAAACTTACCTCAGCAAATTATCTCATTCTGCATGCTCAGATTTAACCTTTGCTAATTACGCAGAACTTTCTTTCGTATATTAACGGATCGCTGGCCGCGCCCAAACGCATGCTTCCGTCTTCTTCCGGCATCGCCTCTATCAATCCTGAATACTCCAAATGGTATTCCCCTGATCAACTGATCAAGTTATTTCTGGTTTCTACTCTCACAGAAGAATCCATTGCGGTAATCATCGGTTGCGCCACTTCCCGCGAAGTCTGGACTGCTCTCTCTCGCACCTATAGCCATTGTTTCAAGGCACGAGAACTAAGTTTGAAGGACGATTTATTATCCATGAAACAAGCCGACCTTTCCGTCGCAGAATATGACCGATGATTCAAAGGGCTCTGTGATCAACTATCGGCTATTGGTCGTTCAATAGATCCCTCAGACAAGTCGCACTGGTTCCTTCGTGGCTTGTCTCCGTCCTTCTCTACATTCACTGCAGCTCAGATGGCGCAGGAACACATTCCGGAGTTTGATACCCTCATTGCACGCGCACTAAGCCACGAATTATTCATCTGTGGCTCGGACTTGACGTCGGCCGCCCAACCCGTTGCCTTTCATGCTGATGCGATGCCTCGCAATTCTGGCGGGAAGTCTAATTCTCGCGGTCGAGGGCGATCGAACAATGGGTCCAAAAAGAAGAAGGAGCCTCAGTGTTATTTTTGCCGACAGCTCGACCATGATCCTTTTGACTGTCCGAAGCAATTTGATCGCTTCTTTATCCGTTCTTCTCGGCCGCCAGCTACAGCTTAACTGGCGGAGGCCTTCTTGACATAGTGTTCCGTCTCACTTTCTTCTGCTTCTGACTGGTATCTTGACATGGGTGCATCGACTCACATATCTACCAATCCCGCGTCCCTCGACAATGTGACTCCATATTCTGGTTCGGATCACGTGGCGATTGGTAATGGTGATTGTCTTGACATCACTTATACGGGTTCTTTTACTGTTTCAGATTTCATAATTTTAAATCGTGTCCTTGTTGTTCCTGCCATCACAAAAAATTTATTATCTGTTAGTAAACTTACTCACGACTATCCGGTTGATGTTTTATTTACTGATGCGCAGTTTCACATTCGGACTCAGACCACCGGCAAGATACTCGCTACCAGCGTGCGTAGGCATGGGCTGTACGTTCTCCAGCATCCGACACTTGCCAACACACGACCGCCGTCCGCCTCCTTTGACACCTGGAATAGTCGCCTTGGTCATCCGTCTTCCAAAGTTCTGTTGTCTCTTTGCAAGCTTGGTTTATTTTTTTTTTCCTTCTTTAGTGTCTAGTACTAGTTTATGTTATTCCTGTCAATTAGCAAAGAGCTCGCACTTATCCTTTCCAATTTCTGAGAATCGAGCTTCTCATGTTTTAGAACTGGTCCATTGTGATCTCTGGGGTCCTTCCCCAATTACATCAACCTCTGGTTTTCGTTATTATGCAGTTTACATTGATGATTTTTCTCATTTTTCTTGGTTTTATCCTTTACAAGCAAAATCAGAGTTCTACGAGATTTTTCTTAATTTTCATACATTTGTTGAAAATCAATTTTCATGCAAAATTAAGAAATTCTAGTCTGATGGGGGTACTGAATTTACAAGCCTTAGGTTCAAATCTCACCTAGCTAAATCCGGCATTCATCATCTAATATCCTGTCCCTATACACCTTCTCAAAATGGACGAGCCGAAAGAAAATATCGCTACATCATCGAGATAGGTCTCTCTCTCTTGTTTCACTCATCCGCTCCTCTATCTCTTTGGGTTGATGCCTTTAGTACGACAGTCTATATAATTAACCATCTACCGACTCCCAATCTCTAAAACCTTTCGCCCTATATATTACTATTTCATAAGTCGCCGCCTTTAACTTCCTTCAGAACTTTTGGTTGTCGTGTATTCCCTTGCCTTCGTGACTACGCTAAAAATAAACCGCAACCACGATCTTTACCTTGTATCTTTTTAGGTTATAGCCCAAATCACAAAGGCTTCCACTGTCTCGAGCCATCATCTTCTCGCATCTTTATCACTCGTCATGCTAGGTTTGATGAGTCTCACTTTCCTTTCTCTCGGTCCTCTTCTCCCTCGCATCTATCCCGACTCGAACTCACATTAATTTTTGACGATGAGAAGGTCCCTCGCGAGCCATCCACACCTTCACCGAACCCTAACCCTAACCCTACCCCTGCCTCCCGCTGCACCCTATGCCCATTAGATGACACTCCTCCAGCTGCTCCTCCGTCGACACGACTCAACCTGTCGCCCCTATTCCTCAGCCTATCGAGCCTCAGTATGTCCTCCCGGAGAATCGTCATCCCATGCAAACATGCGCCAAAGTAGGTATCTTCAACACCAGTATTCGATTGATTTAAATTTGGTTTCTGTTTATTCTACTTCTACAGCTTTGCCGAAGCCTCGTGGTGTTAATTCCGCCCTAAAAATTCCTCAATGGACGGATGCTATGCTAGATGAACTCAAGGCTCTTCACGCCAACCACGCCTGGACTCTGGTACCCCGACCGGATAATACAAACGTTGTTGGTTCCAAATGGGTCTATCGTACCAAGCTACAACCAGATGGCACTGTAGATCGCTACAAAGCTAGCTCGCCTTGTCGCCCAAGGGTTTAGCCAAATTCCTGGATATGATTTCACTCACACATTCAGCCTTGTGGTCAAGACTTCTACGGTTCGTATTGTTCTTGCCATAACTATCATGAATTCTTGGTCATTGCATCAGTTGGACGTCAAGAATGCTTTTTTAAATGGGGTATTGTCCACTCCGGTTTTCATGGAATAGCCCCCCGGTTTTACTGATCCGCAGCATCCATCTCATGTATGCCGTCTACATAAGGCTATATATGGCCTTCGTCAGGCTCCCTTAGCATGGTACCAGCGTTTTCGCCAGTTTCTTCTATCCTTGGGTTTTCTCTGTAGCTCTGCCGATACTTCTCTTTTTGTTCTCAACAAACAACGGATATTGATATATTTATTGGTTTATGTTGACGACATTATCATCACCGGAAATGATGCTCGGACTATCTCATCCCTCATGACTCGTCTAAACTCTGAATTTTCTACAAAGGATCTTGGTCGGTTGAGTTATTTCTTGAGTCTCGAAGCTTTCTATCTGGACGACAAGCTCAAGCTCACTCAGACCAAGTATGCACTAGATATTCTCAAGCGTGCAGATATGGTGTTTGCGAAGCCCGTGTCTACTCCCTTACATCCCGGCGCAATCTTCGCCATGGATGGTCCGCCGTATCAGAATCCCACTCTTTACCGTTCATTGCTCGGGGCTTTGCAGTATCTTACAATAACTCACCCGGATCTTGGCTACTCTGTAAACACAATGAGCCAATATCTGCAATCTCCGACGATAGAACATTTTCAGGGCTTGAAACGCATGCTCTGCTATGTCAAAGGCACGGTCCACTATGGACTAACATTCTCGCGCGGTTCTCTTGAACTGATCGGCTACTCCGACGATGATTGGGCTCGTTGTCCGGACACTCGCCGATCCACCTATGGTTACTCTCTATTTCTTGGCCCAAACGTAATTTCTTGGAGTGCGAAGAAGCAGCCGACAATATCTCGCTCCAACTTTGAATCAGAGTACCGTGCTATTGCAAATACTGCATCCGAGGTGCTTTGGGTCCTCAATCTTCTTCGATACCTACATATCCACCTCGTGAATCCTCCTTGCATCTACTCCGATAATTCAAGTGCCTTATTCCACACTCAAAATCCGGTGTCACACAAGCGTGCGAAACATATTGACATCGATTACCACTTCGTACGTGAGTTGGTTAGTTCCAATCAATTATGTACAAAATTCATTCCTTCTGAAGACCAAATTGCAGATATCTTCACCAAAAGCTTATCCCGAAAGTTGTTTGAATATTTTTGCTCCAAGCTTCGACTATCTTCGTCTTTGCTTGCGGGGGGGTCTTGAGATATATTTATTAGATATATCATATCTTGTATAACAGATATATATTTATCCTATATCTCTAGATTTACTTAGCTAATTATAAATACATGTATTGTATCCCATATTCTTTGAGTGAAATACAAAATTATTATTTCCCCACAATATCTCAATCTGATTCTTTATTTTTTCGTTAATTTAAATATTAGAAATATATCATTATGTTCTATCATCAATATCTAAATATATTTTTAACTTCATGATTAAATAATTTTAAAAAACTTAAATATCTATTGAGAATTATTAGTACAAAAATACAATTATATAACTTAAAACTTAATTAATAAATTTGATCATACTAAAGATAAATTCCCATAACATAATTATGATAAAAAAAATACGAATGAAAAATGAATAGATAATCGCACCAACCCTATTGAAGTTGAACAATTCAAAATAGAATTTATAAATTCTCTGTTCATAAATATGTATTGGAGTCAAGTATTCCCTATTATTATATTAACTATTATTAAAATGATAAATTTATGTGTTAGAGAAAAACTGTTACACAAGCTTTCATACTATATATAAATTAGTGCTTACGTAGTTTGATTTTTCACCCAAAAGAAAAGCTAAAATCCAAAGTTGTTAGCTATTAAATTGTTTCTAACCATAGTCTTTGCTCATAAATTTTAATAGAGTGAGAAAAATGAAAAGAAAAGAAGTAGTGCGTACCTAATATAGAAATTCTTAGTCAAGAGATATGAAGGAAGACGCGAAATACATAGTTTTAGGAATTATATATATATTTTGGGGTATGAAATTGACTTTTCTTAGACGCGTAATCCTTGGAAAAAAAAAATACTTTCAATTATGACCCATGATGAAAATAACCCATTAATTCACATGCAAAACCATATCCTTAACCTAATCCTACCCTCACATCACATGTAAAAGGAGGGAAGAATGGATCGATTCGAATAGAAAATCTATATCTATATATATCTAAAATCAAAACCCCACCCCAAAAGTTTTCCCCCCAAAATATATTACCATAAATAAATCCAACTTATATTAGGTAAGTAAAATTAAATATGGTAAATAACTAATATTAGATATGGTAAATATGTAATTACTAATTGTTTTATTATAATGTATAAATAATAATAGTATATTAGGTACATAAAAGTATAAAATATATTAAGTCTTAAATAATTAAATATTAAATATATTCAAAATAATATACATTTATATATTTTATAGTAAATTATAAATAATGATGAATATATGAAATAAAGAACAAATTAAAAAATAAATCAATAATATAAACAATTGGAAAATAATGAATTTGTTAATTATACAAAACTTTATCTTCAAACTTTATCTTATTTTGCGGATTTCACAAAGATTACATCAAAAGAGAAAGAAGGAAAAAAAATTATATTAGCATAATGAAAATCAATATACTAATAATAAATTAACATAATTAATACATCTAATAATGTGTATTGGCTATATATTTAAATTTAAAATGTGCATTAATTCTTTAAAATTTTATATATAATTTGTTTAATTAACATCAACCCATTTGTCAAGTTTTTTCCTTAAAAAGTATAAATTGATGTTACAAAACATTTATTTGATATAATCATAATTAAATGAAAAACTTAATTAGTGATAATTTCATTAAAGTCTTCATATAGCATGATTAGTATAAATACTTAGAAATCTAGCACAAATAGCTAACCATTCTCATT
Source organism: Plectranthus barbatus (assembly GCA_026898455.1). NCBI lineage: Eukaryota > Viridiplantae > Streptophyta > Magnoliopsida > Lamiales > Lamiaceae > Plectranthus > Plectranthus barbatus. The sequence goes on along the minus strand of JAPKLW010001143.1, from coordinate 1,635 downwards.
TTTTGTTTTTGTTTTTGTTATAGTTGATTTTTTATAGAATTTACTTGTGTTCATTTGTTTTTAGTGATGTATTTATATAATGTTTATATTATTTTATTTAGTTTATATTCTCATTTGAGATTGTAGCTAAATATTTCTCCACATCAGGTTTTGCAGAAAATCTACCTGTAACGCCCCCAACTGACCTTCCCAATTTGGGGTCGCGTTACATTGATGTATCAGGTTTTGTTAAATATTTTCTCACTTTAAATAAATAAGCGGAAGACTTTAATTCACGAAAAAGATAATTTCATAACATAAAGAAGTATTTCGAGTCAGCTTCAAAATAAAAGTATTCAACAGTATTCAGAATTTGGGAAGGATAGAACAGAATGCGGTGCAGCAGTGTGTGTAGCGTGATGGTGACATGCATATGAAGATGCATGTCACAGGATCTGTGGTTTTCAAAATCTTTCACTTTGCTCGTTTACACCCCTGCTCACCCATCCTCGCTGCTCAACCTACATATTTTAGAAATAATACGAGGGGCTGAGTACTAATGTACCCAATGAGAAACATGCCCGAAAACATACATTATATATATGAGAAATGCTATGCAACTCACACAGATAGACATGGGGATTTATTGAAAAGAACCATGCTATCTAAAATATTTTATTTTGCACGTGCTATTTACATGTTATCATATCTGTTTCAGTTTTGTAACTGGAAGTTGCCGACTTTCGAGTTACGATGATTAGTTAGGAATGTAAACACACTCAACCTACTGCCATCTAAGTGCACTAGTCTCAGAAATCCATTTTGAGACCCGATCGTTTAATATTAATAATCACCGGATCCAAACACCAGAGGACACTCCGCCTCAATCCAACAACATTTGGGGAACAATTCACCCATCAATATCAAAGGGGCTTCCAACCCTGTTCACTAAATGAGTTCTAGCGCAGTTATGAAAACATAGTTCTAAATTCATTAGTTATTCTCTCTGTCGATGGGAATCGACATAGGATAGTTACAATAGCACAAAACATGCATAACAATCTCAATTTAAAACAAAACAATTTGTACGCATTTTGAAAAGAAAACACACATTTTGGTTTTATACTGAAATAGTTTCCCACCTTATATTCGGCTTAAGACTATGTTTATCAGCAACCGGCCCAACCACCCAACCACCCAACCTTTATTATATTTTATTAGTTTCTCTCACTTACACATCCCTCCAACCCAACCATAATATTTTGTCAAGTTTATCAATGACCATTCAACCACCCAACCACACAATATATATATATATATATATATATATATATAATTATTTTATTGAAAATTATTTAATTTTTTAACAAAATAAAATAATTAATTTAAAACATATATAATTTATATAGAATTAGTTTTAACCATTCAATTAAAATAAATATATATTAATTCCAATAAAAAAATATATACAAGTTAAATACCTTATCAAAACTTAACATATAATTTATAACTACAAACATTGCATTTTAAATATGAGAAGATATGAAAATTGGTAATAATACACACAAAAATATATTTTAAAGAATAGTATATATAATACTCTTTAAATTTTAGTAGAGAATAGTATATATATATATTCTGAAGGAATTTTTACAA
>JAPKLW010001142.1:218416-254142 GCA_026898455.1 Plectranthus barbatus | reverse complement strand
GAGAGCTTATGAGAATTCTAATTATTTCTTTGAGCTTCTTTTTCACACATCTTTTCACCACTAATTTATATTTTCTTATCTCCATATCACAATCATTCCACCCACATACCACAACTCAATACATGAGCGAAACCAATACTTCTTCTTAATCTCATAGACAAGGAAAAAAAAAATTTGTATAGGCTCAAAAGTGGCTAACTAGGGAAAATTCAATGTGAAGGGACAGTGTTTAGGGAATTGGGCTATCAAAGATGGCCTAAGATCATTTCCTAAACTTGTGCACATTATGCAGTCTCAACACAGAAAATAGGCAAGTTCTGGAGAAATAAAAACACACATGTGAATCTCACATCAAACGAAATAAAGGCTCAAAATTCTCACACAAGGGTTCAAAATTTTTCTTTCGCAGTCAATTTCAAATCAGCTCAATCAGCATGCAAGCACAAGTGTCAAATCAATCCTATCATGCGGTATTCTACATTCATAGGCATCTAACCACAATCACAATCAATTCAACTCAACCCTCAATCAATTCTAATCTCACAATCTCATTCGGGTTATTTCAAAACTCAAAAATTTTCCCCACAAAATAGAATAAACTTCAAAATTAAGGCAAAATTTAAATATGGAAAGCAGAATTAATAAAAGATAGAATGTTCCATCTCTTGTCCACATCCCCCCAAACTTATTTCCAACTCGAAGAGTGGAATAAGTTTGAAAACCAGACAAAAGAGGGAACGATACTTGGTAGTTGATCTCAGACATCAACTTTTTATCCCCCGGAGTCTTCGAACATTGCACGGCGTGAAATATTGGCTGTTGGCACTTCGCGTTGATTGACTTGAAGCCTTCTTGTCGATCCCTTCGCAGATCGAAGTGTATCATGCCGGTTGCTCGGCGTCGATCAACGCCAGGCTGCGTCGATCGGCGTCGAGCTGATCTCCATTTTTTTTTCAATACTGCAAAACAACTGTTAGCAAAGAAATAAAAGCAGAAATTTGAAATAATAAAAAAAAATGAAAATTGAAAAGAAAATACGGAAAATGTTGGGTTACCTCCCAACAAGTGCTTGATTTAACGTCACAGCTCGACGATACCTCAAATCACTGCCAAGGAGGTCGGGTCCAGACTCGCCGACCTTTGGCATCCACCATGTAGACTTTTCGGTCTTTGATAATGGTGGTGAGCTCAGAAAAAGGTGGCTCAGTTGACACTGCTACCCTATCATTTCCTCGCTCCCACTCAATGGCAGCTGCTTCATCTTCTTCAGACTCATCCTCTTCTTCAGTAGTGGAGATTCGATTGCACTCCGCCTTCTTCTTGTTCTTGTCGATCACAAAGGTGATCCTCTCGTCATTCGCTCGGAGTGTGATCTCGCCACCACCTCGACACTCAATGAGAGCAGCGCTAGTGTCGAGAAACTCACGCCCCAAGATCATGAGCATGTTCTCGTCCTCCTTCATCTCGTGCACCTGCAGGAAAAATGAGATGGCCCACACGAATGAGCACATCCTCTAGTATACCTTTCGGGCAGGACACAGACCTGTCCGCCATCTGCAGGGTGATCGTCGTGGGCCTCATCTCTCCGATGTTGAGACGCTTGTAGATGGAGTACAACATCAGGTTGATACTGGCCCCAGTATCACATAGTACTCTCTCGAATGTGTGTCCCCCAATCTCAACCGGAATAGAGAAGCATCCAGGATCGCTTCTCTTGATGGGCACCTGCTTTTGAAGTAGCAGGCTGCACTGCTCGTGGATCTTCACCGTCTCATTCTCTACGAATTGCTTCTTTCCACTCATCAGTTTCCGGAGGTATTTCATGTACCCTGGGATTTCCTTCAGTGCTTCGATCAGCGGGATGTTGATGCTGACCTTCTTCAGATTCTCCACAAATCTGGAGAACTTCTCGTCCTCTCTCTGCCTCGCGAACCTCTGTGGAAATGGCAAAGGAGGGAGCTGATCATCAGACTGCTTCAACTTCGTGCCTGGGACAGAATTCGGCATCGACCGACGTAGTGTGGCATCGATCAATGTGCCTTTTTTCTCTGCGTCGATCGATGTGGCAGGTCCGTCGATCGACGTGGATTCATCTCCTATGCATTTTTGCTCCTTTTCATCTCCAGAATCATCTACAGCCATCTCGGGACCCCTGTAGCTCATCCCAGACCTCAAAGTAATGGCTTTGCAGTCTCTTTGGGCCTTAGGGTTCACTTTCGTTGTGCTCGGAAGCTGTCCAGGCTTGTGTTGGTTGCCGAGTGTGGTGGCAATCTGGCTCAATTGTGTGTCCATCATCCGAAGATGTTTCGTCATCAGCTGCATGTGGTTGGCCATTCCCTTCACCTCGGTTTCTACTTTCCCAAACCGGTTATCCGAGCTCTTGATGAATTTCTCGAGCATCTCCTCTAGCACGGATTTCTTCCTTTCCACGATCTCTCCTCCAGTACCTGCATCAAAACCAGGCGGAGGGTGTTCTGCTGCAGAAGGGTTAGCATAGGAAAAACCAGGGTGAGATCGCCCATGGTTGTACTGATACCCTTGATTGCCTCGGTAGTTATTGTGATAACCACCGCCAACATAGTTCACCTCTGTACCGGCAGTTCCAAACGAACTGCTAGCACCCCTGTTGATGTAGTTAGCCTCAACGGGTACTATGGCCATGCTTGGCTCTGCAACAGCTGCAACTTGTGATGTGCCCAATTTTTCAATCTCCTCCCGGAGCTTTTTCACCTCAGCGACCACATTGAATTCTGGCTTTGTCTCGACTGCTTTGACTGGTAGCTGCCTATCAGTTGGCCATTGGTGGCTATTCAGCGCCATATCAGCCAGCAACCTCATACTCTCTGCACCACTCTTATTTATCAGTATTCCTCCGGCAGATGCATCAATCATCTCCTTCATGTGAGGGTTCAGTCCCTCATAAAAATTACACACTTGCATCTCCAGATCGATGCCATGTCCAGGACAGAGTCATAGGAGCTATTTGTATCTCTTCCAGGCCTCGTAAAGTGACTCGTCATACATCTGCTTGAAAGTAGTAATAGCAGCTTTCCTCTTCAGCAGCAGGCTCGGTGGGAAGTAGTTGGTAAGGAACTCTGCTCGAAGCTCCTCCCATGTCCCGATCTGACTCTTATCCAGTCCAGCAAACCAAGACCGTGCCTTGTGTCTGAGTGAGAACGAGAACAGTCTCATCCTGATCACATCTTGGGTTACTCCGTTCTGCTTCACAGTGTTACACACCTCAATGAATTGGTTGAGGTGGGTATATGGGTCTTCTACAGCTCTTCCCCCAAACTGGTTTTGCTGCACCATCTGAATAAGGCTTGTGCGCAGCTCGAAGTTGTTGGCATCAATGCCAATTCTGAATCCGGCCTCCGCTTGCTGTGGAAGAAATGGATCCAAGATGGACCTTTGCGGGATCACAACTTGTCTATCGTTCAACTCTGCCAGTCTTGCAGCTTGCTCCGCCTGAGTAGCTTGGGCTGCTTGTAACTGTGCTCTCAGCTGATGTACTTCATTCACAAATTGCCTCTGCTCCTCGGGAGTCATATTTTGCAGAGGTGCTTCAGGATTCTCAGCCATCTCTCGTTGTTTTTCTTTTCCTTTCTTTTTGATTTTCCTGCAGGTTGCTTCAATTTCAGGGACAAAGGCTTCGAGTGTTTTTCCTTTGGCTCGCGTGTTCATGCACCTGCACAGGAAATAGGTAAATATCAGTTCAGCATCGATCGACGTGGATTCACGTCGATCGACACAAAAGAGTGGTCTGCGTCGATCGATGAAAGGTATTCGTCGATCGACGGTGCAAAGTGATCGACGTCGATCGACGCTAGGTGGCGTCAATCGACGCGAGATGTAGACTCGAAAACTCACACACGCACACGTACAGAAAATTAAAACTCAATCCAGCAAATCCTAGAACGAACTAGTAACAAGATAAAATCTAACAATTCCCCGGCAACGGCGCCAATTTGATCACTGCTATTTCTAACAGATTAATTATAATAACAGCGGCAAATAAATTTTTAAACCCTAAGGTTATCGATCCAGTGGAATTGTGTAGGGAAACTATCATATATACTAGCTGTGATCCTAAGATTCATTGTTTGAGAGATCCAAAATCAGGGTTTTATATAAGTTAAGAAAACAATGCAGAAAATTAAAGTAGTTTTAAAAGCAAATTTAAAGGAACACAGATTCTAGGGAAGAATTCTTATTATGGATAACATGTAGGAATTGACTAATTTAACAGGTGGAATACTGCAACAATGCTATATTTCCTTGTTTGGAAAATATAACCTAGATTACTAATTAGTGACTTTCTCCGCTCGGTCTCAAAGTACACCAAATTAGTCAATCTGATAAGCAAATCAGTTCAATTCCTACAGTCTAGTACATCTGTTTTGATAGTGTAGATTGTATCATGCATTCCTATTCCCACTATTAATATTCACCTCTCGGTCCTTCTATCAATATCTAGACATCTAAATTAATCGTCACCTCTCGGTCCTTGAATTAAATTAGAATTATAAAATAAACAAAGGGAATCATGAACCTAATTAATTAATCCTAACATGCATCCATAATAATATCAACCCCTAGAACCCGCTAGGGTTTCTAGCCACTCATCGCAGGTAGAAATCCAAAAGAAAACATATTAAATTGCATAAACATAAAGAACTTACAAGAAAATAAAAGGGTTTCGTGTTTCCCAAGTCTGCAAACTCTCAAAATCAAATTGTAGAACGAAAATATGAAAAAGAATTATGGGGCATAATGGGGAATAATGGGGAATTCTGAAAAATCAAATTTACATAGATATTTATAGTGGTGGATGTGTATCCTATCAAATCTAGGGCTAAAGATATGAATAAATCCGTTTTTCCTCGAATTTTCGCTCCAGTAGACAGCCTCGCGTCGATCATGGCTGACCCACATCGATTGACGTGGCTTCTTGGTCGGCGTCGATCGATGTTGATTGGCGTCTGTCGACACTGCTTCTCGCCCCTTCTGCGTGGTCTCACGGTTTTGGCCATAACTTTCTCTCCCGAACTTCGATTGACCCGATTCCAGTTGCGTTGGAGAGCTAACTCAAAGAATCATCCATTGACATGTGCTAATAGCTCTAATTTCTCTTGTGGAAGAACTCTTCACTGCTACTCTTACACGTCACTGCTTCCGGAACGGATTTCTCGTGAACTTAGGCCTAAAACCCTGCAAAAACACCAAAATGCGCATAATACCACCTAATATAGACTCATGCATAGAATATATATATAAACTCAATAAAACTACATAAAATAGTAGAAAATAATATAGATAAGCGAGTAAAATAATGAGCTTATCACCCGTACAAGGTGGTAAACCACAAACTAATGCACCAATAACTGACAAGGTAAAAGGAGCATCATTGCAGTGGGAGGTTGCCTTAACAGGCTTAATGGTACTGGTTCGTGGAAACAGTCTCTGGACTTGTTCCCAGCTTAACGAACAACATCGTACTTATCCCTTAAAGCACAACGAAGCTATTAAGACAAACGATGCGGTTTAATAACGTCAAGTCATGGATTCAGAAATGAATTAGTAAAATTTATGGTTGTATATCAAGATCAGGATTGCCAAATAGCTTACCAGCTATAAGTAACTGATTGATATACGAGGAAAGAAATGCTCGAATGGTAACCTAGTATGTTTTCGAGTGTCTAGGTTAGTGAGTAAGGTATGTTTCACAACAAGTCCTTCTCACTGGTTGCCACTACTAAACCCATTCGAATTCTTTTAACCATAACAACACATTTGAATCTAACTATCTGGAAGATAGATGATGTCATCCGAATTTAATAAACGGGTACCTTGATAAAAGGTGACGACATCTGTATGCAACAACCAGATAAGTTATGTGCAGTAAAGTGAAAAGCATCATGTCTGGAATCCAAGGTAATTAAAGTATGAATTTAAAGGAGCTTCAGGTCATGTAACAGACATTTCGATATTGTCTATCGAGAATGATAGTTTCATGTACCAGTTATGTGTCAGCGGAAGCGTGGTTTTTCTTGCACATTATGAAGATGGTATTTTCACATTCGGAAATGGAGTGGAGATATTGTCAGGCATAAAGAGATGGTTATCCGAACAGTTTTAGAAGTAGGACTTATGAGATTTTGGAACATCTTTTGAATTAAGGTGTTGTGTTGTCACAAGAAAAAGGATGTTCAGGTATCTCAAGTCGCTTAAATTCATTCTGTGGTAAGTCGTTCATAGCAGGAAAGATTGTTGTCTTTCTATATTGTAAATGAACGAAGTTAGATATCTGTAATGTTATATGCATGTTAAACAAATATCAATTCAACTCAGGACAAACACATTGGTTTACAAATGTGCCTTGTGAGTTGAATGGCATCGGATATCCAGGAGGATCATAAGGAAAGGAAATCGACCTCTAACTATGTGTTGGCCTTGGAGGAGGAGTTACAGGAATCTAACACAAAAGTGTGTTCCGGATTTCGGTATGAAGGCTGAGTTTTGGACAGCTTCATTAGCTTCGCAAGAAGCAGTATAACTCCGGTGTTATCCGCTACAGGTGTGTGTTCTGAGTTTGCCTAATAGAATCACATGGAATTGTGATCATGTTGGTGCAATGACAAACTCAAGGGAACCCAAGACTCACAAGGTGGTGAAACACATAGGATGTGTAGTATCACATCATACGAGAAATCGTGACAAGAGGTGACGTGAATACAGTGGGAGTGATTGACAGTATAGACACACTTAATACTTTGATAAAGCAATGGTATTGTGCTTTAAGTATAAGTGGGAGATTGTTGGGATTGTATACTGAAAGCATATATGATTAAGTATTTTGTACACTGGTCTTCATATATGTGTTGCTACAACAATGCTCGTTGTCTGATGAAACAAACATACAACGAATCATAATATCCTATTATCTCGCCTATAGGGATGACCATATGGTGTGTAGGAGATCACAGAGGATCATATGAGTCGTTTGACCTAGCGAGATATAAACAGTATCATAGCTGAGACAGTCCCTGGATAGGTTGTCGGTCTAAGCTGCGGCACATCGGTTCATAAGTGAGTTTATCCTAGCTACTTGATGTGTCGGTACATGGTTATGTATTGATGGGATCAACAGTGGGATGTGTCATTCTCATTGACATATGAATGAGCCAGATCCCTAACATACTTCCTATGATCTTAAACCTAACTGAAGGATAAGGGGCACACACAGATTGACCACACTTTGACTTACCATCGTGGCGAGTCTTACATGTACTTTTATACCTGTATTTTGGGTGTTGGCAATTTGTGTGTGGCCTGCTTAGGCTGGACGTTTAGGTAAGCATATCCGTTTCAGGATGGTGACATTCCCTGAGAAGCTCACAAGGTTCATTATGCTAAACCCTGCAGGTTGAATTTTTTAATTCAGGCATAAGTGAAAAGGAGTGAGTGGTATTACTCAGGAAATAAAAGATTAATTAATTATGGCTGATTGTCATAAGCCAAATTAATTAATGAATGTCTAAAACCTTATATATGTGGATCATGTTAGATTGGTGCAACCCGTTCCTAATAACATGGTAATAAAGGGGCGAGTCTGCATTGTTACCGTGGTGAAGGTTAAAACAATATTTTATTAATTAATTATGTTCTGGGATGAACAAGGAAGAATTAATTAATAAAGAGGGCCCACTTTATTATTTGCATCTGGTCCCTGGTCTAGCCCATGAACTGCTCAAGCGCATTAGGGTTAGGGTTTCTCAAAACCCTAACACTATATATAGGTCTTCTCTCTATCAGATCATGTAAGGATTTTTCAGTATATTGAATAAAAAGAGAGAGAAACGGCGCGGCTGATCCGGAGGGAGAGACTAATCGATTTCTCCAGATCTCGGATCTAACTTGGTAGATAATCCTCACCAGATTTCCAAGGAGCTTGAGAACATATCAGAAGATCAGATCTGTAGGAACAACTCCCAACGCCATTATTCAGATTCAGATCCAGATTTACTTCATCGTTTTATTCTCCGATCTAGATCTGTAGATCACACGGTGAAGTTCACACGGTGAGATCAGGTATTAATTTTGTAGGAGCATGCATAGGTTCGCATGATTTATTTAATTGAAATTTATTCCTGGTATCCTAATAACCATCCTTGGCAAGAATTTAATTAATGGCAACTCATGTTGTCCATCGTAGACTCAAACCCTACACCGAGAAGGCTTTGCAAGGCGAGATAGCTAACAACGACTGCTACACTACAATTCTGACAGAAGTACACGCAAAGGACAAAACTTTCCCGAAGTAGGTCGGAAAGTACTGTACGACGCCAAAAAGGATGGATAAAGTCAAACCACTCTTGGACAAAGGAGCCGTTGTGTCTAACGGGTATGGAGATTCAAAGTTTGAATCTCCATGTATAAAAGACAAGTCCAGAAGTGAGAGACGACTACTGCTTCAAGCATTGCCTACACTCGCAAACATCCTAAGTTAGAGATTCCTTTGACAAAGTGAACAAGTGATAAAGTAGTCAGTTGAGAGCACGAGAGAAAAGTGTATTCAAAGCTCTCAACTACCAGGAGTGTCTTCCATTAAATATCTGACACTGCCTTTAAGATATTCCTTGACTTCGGTCGAGAATCCAATTATTGGGATACCTTCCATCCAAGGAAGCATCCAGCTTTCACATCTCTGAAAAGGGATTGACTCCGACTGACATATTGCCGAAAACAGGAGAGAACTTTAAAAGCTCCCCCTACCAGCGAAGGACAAGTTTTACGAAGGTTCGCCCTTGACTTGGCCAGAGCTGCAGCTGACTGTGGAGAACGAAGTAACAGATGATAGTTTTGTAGTGGCCGGGTCAAAAGTTCACCGCCTACTACAAGTGAAAGGCGAATCCTTGTATTTCGTATACTTTCTTAGTGAAATTCTTAGCATTTCGGCTAAGGAGTGGATGTAGATCTATTTGATCGAACCACTATAAATATCATGTCTCTTTACTATTTTATTAATTTACTATTTCTCGTGTTTGTCTTTGAAACCTAGCAACCAAGTTGCTAGAGTATAACTTGAAGAAACCCTAATCCTACCTTGAGCTAAATCTACCTTGACAAAGAGGAACTTAAGTGCAAGTGAACGATAATATTCCACTGCATTTCATGTGTGTTTGTTGTTTGTATTCACCACAACGACTCTGATCTTGGGACCAACAAGGTGCTACGAACTTCATTGGCATTTGAACCTTTGAGATTGCCCTTTCAAAGGGTGAATCATCAAATATATCTCTTTCCATTTCCAAAAGGACCGGTTGCATCCCAGGCATAGTGGAGTATGTCTTGGCCAGACCCGACAGATATCCTTGAAGTTCTTTGATTTCCTAGATTCCTTCGAGTTTCATCATCTTCCTCTATCTTATATTTTCCATTAGCCAAAACTCTTATGTTCATCTTGTCTTTGTATTATTGTTCGCTTGATTCTTCATCCCCCTCTACTTCTTCCTCATTTTCTTCTTCTTTTTCTTCACTTTCTTCTTTCTCATGCTCACTTTTCTCTTCTTTTCTTTATTCTCCTTCTGTTGCCTTTCTCATTTCTCCTTCTGCCTCATCTCTTTTAAAAGACTAAGTAAGGTTCCTTGTCTTAATTCTTTTGGTTGTAGGTGCAAAACCTTTTAAGCTTCACATGGAATGGTATCAAGTCGAAGTGTTTATTCATAGCCATCAGCTACAACTCGAGGAAATTTAAGTTTTGGCAATTGTTTTAGCTATGTTTTCCATCAATATATCTTCTAGGCCGCATAAGGGGGAGTCAAATTGTTGAGGTTTGATATTAGTGTGTTGACAGTTGAGCCTAGAAGCGAGATAGAAAAACACTGTAGAGGTAAAGGGCTACTTATGTTAGTAAAAAGTTTCAATTGTCCATTATTAAGCACTATTCACCCTATTTATAAAAGCAATATGATATCTAATCAGCAAGCTTAATAGCGGAAAATCAAGGGCTAATCCTAGTATTTCTGGGATTAGTTATAAAAAGATTCCCTTTATCAAGATCAGGTAATGACATATAACTGAATTGAGCCCTTCACCTTCGAGGTTTCTGATCTTTAGCGCAACTCACTTGACATGAGTTCTCCCCATGTTGGGGCTGTTGACATCTTGTAAAGATTCCTTACTTATATTCGAGGGTGAATGGCTTGGTTCATCTTTAACATTGAAGGGATTCTGACCCTTGGCTCATGCTAGGTTGTGGTCCGTCGTACCATCTATTTTGCATATAGCCTCTTTCATTGTTGTCTAATTTTGAACCTTAAAAATAAGTATATTCACGTGAGAGATTGTATGCTTAAATGTGGTAATTTTTTTGTAAAAATTTTTACAATTTTTTTGAAATAATATTCGTTATACATCAAATTAAATTTACAAACCTCTAGAACATGCCTTTTATTCTCAAAATATTATTCATCATTTTTAAAATAAAATAGCTTCAGATCTCAGAATTAGATTGTATGTTCTTACAATCTTTGTTATTACCTTATATATTATATTACAGTAATTGTTATGGTTATATAAGGAGATCGAATTACGCAGTAAATCACATAAACTACAAATCCAATAGTAATTAATATTGAGTATAGGCATGGCATGTACAAGAATTAACAAATGCAGTATCATCATGTTTTTAGTTGTATTCAACTTTGCTACTCAAAATCGATGGTGGTCTCCATTCGACGGCCAAACATAGAATTAATATTATCAATAGGATTTCTTCATCAAAGGCTTCTTCTTCAAAGGTGCTTGTACATTGTGCATCAAAAACTGATTGTTACCGAAATTGGACGACGAAAATGATCAACACAAACAACAACACACCGATATACGTGGTTCGGCAATTGCCTACATCCACGGAGGGTTATACTATGATTTTATTGCTGGACGAAATTGGCTACACGATTACACACAGAAAACACACAGAACAATCTCTCTGAAACTCTCTCTCAGCTGAACGAAGAAGATGACTGTTTCTGTTTAACTCTCTAACTGCTAATCTGCTGCTGCTAACTGTAACAGACTCTTCCAACAGCTAACTTCTTTCTTTCAACTAATTCCCCAGATCTCGAACACGTGTCATCAATCTATCTGGTTACTTATAAAACGTAACCTCCAAAATAACAGACTTCAGCTTCACAATACTCATACACAAACTAACTTCAGAACACTTCAACAAATCAGAACTCCAACATGCCCAAACTTCAACATGTATGAAAGTCTAACATGCATGAACTTTAACATGCATGAAGTCACATCACTTCAAATCTCCCTCCTGACTTCATGTATTCCCGAATCACCAAACATGTCCATCACAATATTTCCCTCAAACCAGTTCCATTACAGAACGCCCAAGCTGATTACCAGAATCAGCAAACTCCCATCAGTTCCAAGCAATATTGAAACTTTGGTCTTGGAATCACCTTTGTTAGAGCATCAGCAGCATTATGCTCCGTTGACACCTTCTCCAACCTTATCTCTCCTTTATCAACTATATCTCTCAAAAAATGGTACTTGACATCAATGTGCTTGGACCTGTCATGGAATACTGGATGTTTTGACAGATACAATGCACTTTGACTGTCACAAAATACGCTCACAACTGTTTGTTTCAGACCTAGCTCATGTATGATTCCTTTGAGCCACAGCGCTTCCTTAATAGCCTCTGTTACTGCCATGAATTCAACTTCGGTTGTTGAGAGAGCTACAACCGATTGAAGTCTTGACTTCCAAGTAATGGCAGCACCCCAAAGATTAAACACAAAGCCAGTCTGAGACCTCCTTGTATCCACACTCGCTGCAAAATCAGAATCAACAAACCCCACAAGAGCCTCTGATTCTGAGTTCTCCTTTCTTTCAAACACCAACCCAAGATGTAAGGTACCCTTAAGATACCTCAAGATTCCTATCAGAGCATTCCAATGATCTCTTCCAGGACATGACATGAATCTACTTTTCATGCTAATCGAGTAACATATATCAGGCCTTCTACATATCATCATGTACATCAAACTCCCTACCAAACTTGCATATGGTATTTGATCCATATACCTCACCTCTTCTTCAGTGTTTGGCTTCATTTCTTCACTCAACTTTGTGTCTGCATTCAGGGGTAAAGCAAGACATCTATGCTGTCTCATCCCAAACTTCTCAATAACCTTGAGTAAGTACTCTTCCTGCTGTAGCTTTAATCTCCCAACTGATCTTTCCCTCTGAATGTCCATCCCCAAGATCCTAGATGCTTCACCTAGATCTTTCATGTCAAACTCTGCCTTCAAGTCAGCTTTGACTTGCTTGATATCAGACATATGCTTCCCAGCTAGTAGCATGTCATCCACATATAAGAGTAAGTACACCAAACTAGAATCACAGCCTTGCTTCAGGTAGACACACTTGTCAAACTTAGACCTGTTGAAGCCAATCTTTAACATGTGAGCATCAAACCGTTTGTTCCACTGTCTCGGACTTTGTTTCAGCCCATAAAGCGATTTCTGCAACAAACATACTTGATCTTCCTTTCCAGGTTCAGCAAACCCTGGTGGCTGATCCATATAAATGATTTCCTCTAATTCACAATGTAGGAAAGTTGTTTTAACATCTAACTGATGTAGCTCAAGATCCTGCTGCACCACAATAGCTAGTAGGATCCTGATTGAGCAATGTTTGACAATAGGTGAGAACACCTCAGTGTAATCCACTCCCTCCTTTTGGGTAAAGCCTTTTGCAACTAATCTTCCCTTGTATCTCACTTGTGGTGGATCTGACTTCTCAATCTTCTTTTTGAACACCCATTTGCAACCAACTACTGATTGAAACTCTGGTTTATCTACAAGGATCCATGTTTCATTCTTTCTTAGTGATTGCATCTCTTCAATCATAGCTTCTTGCCAAAGTGTACACTCTGAACTTGTACATGCTTCTTCAAATGTCTTTGGCTCTGTATCTTGCAGCTTCTCTGCAATATTTAGGCTTAGAAAAATAGCATCTGCCTCTGAAAATCTTCTAGGAGGATGGATCTCCCTCCTCACTCTGTCTCTTGCCAACCAGTAATTTGTTAGAGTTGGCTGTCTGTTGATGTCAGACTTTTCTGCACCAGAAGTTTTAGGTTTTTGTTCTTCAACTTCAGGTTCATCCTTCACATCCTTGAAATCATATGCTCTTTCAGATGCTTCTTCTTCAGATATGACACCCTTATCTTTCCTCTGCAAATAAGGCATCACCAGCTCATTGAATGTAACATCCCGGCTAGTAATGACCTTTTGTTGGTTTGGATCTATACACCATAACCTATATCCTCTCGTACCAGAAGGATACCCAAGCATAATGCACTTCAAAGCTCTGGGAGCTAACTTATCTTGCTTAGTATGAACATAAGCAAGACAACTGAAGGGTCTCAAATAAGAGTAATGTGGTTTCCTCCCATACCACATCTCATCTGGAGTTTTGAGCTCCAAGACAGTAGATGGGGACTTGTTTATCAAGTGACAGGCTGTAGCCAAATCCTCACCCCAAAACCCCTTCGACAAACCAGCTCCAAGCAACAAACACCTCACCCTTTCCAAAAGGGTTCTATTCATCCTTTCAACCACTCCATTTTGTTGTGGATTGTATGGAGTGGTTCTATGTCTCTTGATTCCCTTTTGTCTGCAAAAGGAATCAAACTCTTCACTCAGGAATTCCATGCCATTATCAGTTCTTAGGCATTTTATCTTCCTTCCCTTTTCATTCTCAACCAAATAGGTCTATTCCTTGAATTTCTGGGCAGCTTCATCTTTTGTTTTCAGAATGTGAACCCATACTCTCCTACTATAATCATCAACTATGGACAGAAAGTATCTTCCTCCACCAAGAGTTTCTGTCCTAGATGGCCCCCACAAATCAGCATGTATGTAATCTAAAGGCTGGCTGCTTCTCCTTTGACTTGGTTTGAATGGTAACTTCTTGCTTTTGGCTAATATGCACTCCTCACAGCTGCTAAGATCAAGTTCAGCCTCATAGCTAATTAGCCCTTGCTTGTTTAGTTCAACCAAGCCTCTGTGACTGATATGTCCAGTCCTCAGATGCCAAAGCTTGCAGTCCACGGCCTTGACAACCCCAGATTCACCACAAATTGTTTGTGCAAACAGGTAGTATATGCTGTTCAACCTTCTTCCTTTCAGAACTTCAACATCTCCCTTGCAGACTACAACATTGCCTCCATCTCCAACAAACTTGAAACCTCTTGCTTCAAGTGTACCCAAGGATATGAGGTTCCTCTGAATTTGAGGGATGAACCTCACATCTGTTAGAGTTTTGACTTCTCCCTTATGATTTTGGAGTTTAACAGATCCAACACCTTCAATCCTGCAAACGTGATTGTTACCAAGGATCACAGTGCCCATGTCCTTCAAGGTTAGATCCACAAACCATTCCTTCCTTGGACACATATGGAAGGAACATCCTGAATCAAGGATCCAAGAATCATCTCCACCAGCCTCCATTACATTGAGACTCTCATCTGTTACATCATTTGTTGAACTTACAAGGTTGGACCCTCTTTGTTGGTAGAAATTATTTTGCTTCAACACATTGAAGTCCTTTATTAAGTGGCCTGGTTTTTTACAGTAGTGGCACACTCTAGACTCCTGAAAATTACCAGGAGCCCTTGCCTCTTGCTGCTGTGAAGCTCCATAAGGCTTCATCTGAATATATGTTTGTTTGTAATCCTTCCCTTGGTTTGGATTGAACCTCTCTTGATTTCCTCCTTTGTTGTAAGTCTGATTCTTCTTTTGAAAACTGCCTTTCTGACCTTTCTTGATGTACAACCCCATTCCACTCTGATCATTTCTTATAATCACTGAACACTTCTCCATTTCCTTTTGTTTGATGGCTGAAAGTACATCTTCTAATGAGATTCCCTCTGATCTTCCATACACCATATCATCCTTCACACTTGAGTAGGATTTAGGCAATGCATTCAGTAGGTGTATGGCCTTATCTTCATCCTCGATCTCTACCCCAATACCTTCAAGCTCATCCACAGCCTCGTGGAAGTCATCTAATTGATCTAGCAAGTTTCTTTCATCATTAAACTTGAAACCATAGAGTCGTTGCTTCATATAAATCCTGTTTGCTATAGATTTAGTCATATACAGCTTCTGTAACTTCTTCCATATGTCTGCAGCAGTCTTCTCCTTGGAGACCTCGCGCAGAACCTTGTCATCCAGACTAAGGAGTAGAGAACTCATGGCACTATCCATCAACTTTTCCTTCTTCTCAGCTGTCTCTCCAACAAATGCTTTGTCAGAGTCAGGCAGAAGGGCATCTACCAGCCCTTCTTTAGACAATATAGCTCGGATCTTAATCTTCCAGAGTCCAAAATCATTTTTCCCAGAAAACTTATCGATTTCAACTCGACTTGAAGCCATAACAATCAAACACAGATAATTCCCTTTCTTCACAGAAAATTCGCAAACCCAGAAATTTCCCAGAAAATCAAAACTGAATCAGAGAGTTCCAATCACACAAATTCCACACAATTCGCAATCAAACGAACAGCAGTTCTAAACTTCCCAAAACCAAATTTAGAAAACCCAGAAAATCCAAACATAAGACTACTCGATGTCTTATTAATCACAGACGAAACAGAAATACTCACAGAAAACAAATTTCCTCAAAGAACCTCGCTGCTGCTCACACGAACTCTGCGTAACAATTTCTCAAACCCAGAATTTGATCACCGTCACCCCGATTCCCACAGACGGTGCCACTTTGTACCAAAATTGGACGATGAAAATGATCAACACAAACAACAACACACCGATATACGTGGTTCGGCAATTGCCTACATCCACGGAGGGTTATACTATGATTTTATTGCTGGACGAAATTGGCTACACGATTACACACAGAAAACACACAGAACAATCTCTCTGAAACTCTCTCTCAGCTGAACGAAGAAGATGACTGTTTCTATCTAACTCTCTAACTGCTAATCTGTTGCTGCTAACTGTAACAGACTCTTCCAACAGCTAACTTCTTTCTTTCAACTAATTCCCCAGATCTCGAACACGTGTCATCAATCTATCTGGTTACTTATAAAACGTAACCTCCAAAATAACAGACTTCAGCTTCACAATACTCAGACACAAACTAACTTCAGAACACTTCAACAAATCAGAACTCCAACATGCCCAAACTTCAACATGTATGAAAGTCTAACATGCATGAACTTTAACATGCATGAAGTCACATCACTTCACTGATGATGTTCGGAACCGTACCCTTTATGCTGGGCAGAAAACAAGCTGGAAATTTCGTACGAATTTTGTCAAATCTACTCTGTACTTTTGTACTTTTTGGAGGGGAGAAAAGACAAAGTCCTTCAATGTGTTTCAAGGTCGTTGGGAAAAAAAACATTTCCACCATACTTATAGTCACATAATCTTATCTTCAGGGTTTAATGTTAGCTACAACGAAAATGGAAGTGATGCGCATGAAATCTATAAATGGGATTCTTAGGGTTGCATCCCATTGTATTTCAATGTTTTATTAGCTCCAAAGCTTGATTACAAATAACGCATTCTTTGCGCACGAGTGAACTTCGTCTTGAGAATAATATATATATATATATATATATGGGAGCGTTATAGTATCAACCACCTCCCAGATAAGAAATAAGACCAAATCTGGATCATTGAATAATTAAATAAACGGATCAGATTTAAAAAAAAATTTCAAAAAAATTCACTGCATATATAAACACAAAAAGTTGCATATAAGGGTATTTCAGTCTTTAAGCCATAAATTAAATCTTCCCACGATTTTTGTTTCAAAAATCAAGGAAGGCAGTTGCTGCATTTAAAATTTAAAATTTAATTGAATTTGCTGCATTATTAAGAGAAAAAAATTGCATGATTAAGAGGAATAAGTTGCATTACGTGGGTTTTATTTAAAAAAAAAATCAGAATATATATGCACGAATTTCACCCCTAATTTTGTGGGATTTGAGTTTTAAAATACTAAATTTCAAAATTAAATTATATTTGCTTCCTAATTTAATGGGATTGGTTCTGTCTTACCCACGATTTTTTTAGCTTGAATTTTTAGGAGCAGTTATGCATTAAATAACCATATCTTACCCACAATTTTTTTAGCTTGAATTTAGGTGGTAAATTTGCAAATAACCATATTTTTTTACTTCCTAATTTTATGGGATTGGATCACTAAATTTTCGAATTTCAAATTAATTTTTATGTTCTTTGGGATTTCAAACATTAAGAAATTTTAAAAGACCATAAATAAAATTCAACTTGTTTATCAATAAGAAATTGCATTTTTATACAATTTAGTTGCAATAAATGATATAATTATTTGCAGTAATTAAATATCTAATGCACAAATCCATACAACTACACAAAAAAGCAAATTTAAATTTTTTATAAAATAAATTACTATAATTGCTACTATTATGAATATCATGTGCAGTATTACAGGCGTAATTACTGCATATTTCGTGATAGTAACAACTTTACTAAAGACAAGGAAAAAGACAGAAATATCACGCGACAAATACAAGCAGTACTCATAAAATATTACAATAAATATGCTCTATTTATGCATGTTTACAGGCGGAATAACTGCATATTTTTTAATGAAATTATACACTAAATCCACGTGAATAAAAAAAAGCTTGCAAAAAAATCACTGCGTCGCGGCCCCAAAACCACCGCGTTGCCGCTGTTCATGCTAGAAAAAAAAACACATTCTATTGCAGTAAATATGCTCTATTTATGCATGTTTACAGGCGGAATAACTGCATATTTTTTAATAAAATTATATACTAAAACACATGAAAAAAAACACATTCTATTGCAATAAATATGCTCTATTTATGCATGTTTACAGGCATAATAACTGTAATTCCGCAAAACAGAGCCTACAATTGGTCGCATGTACAGATTGTTGGGGGAGAAATAACAACAAATCAGAGCTTTCGATTCCGATCTTCTCAACAAGGAAGCTAATCCAAAATCTCCACCACTTCCTATCAAAAGACAAAGAAAAAATACCATTGTCATGCAACATACAACACCATCAAGAAAATGAACAAAAAATAATCCACAAACCATACAATGAAATATAAAATATACACGTACACAACAAAAAAAAATAAAAAAACGTACATTGATCATACATGTCCATGCCTCAAAGATAATAAACCACTGGAAGTAAATTCAAACCAAAAAAAAAAGGAAAAAAAAGAGGTTTTAGAAAAGAAGACGAAGTAAATATAAGAATTAAGCAAAATAAAAATGTAAAGAAATTTAAGAAAATTGATCGAAATATTAAAAAAAAACATATAATCGAAAATTTTAAAAAATAAAAACAGTTATATCTCAAAAATCGAAAATATAGGGATTAGTTAAGTTATTCAAATATCTATAATTTTCAACACCAAAAATACCCTAACTAAATAATAAACAAAAATAAATAATTAAAATAAAACTAATCCTAGATTTAATCACAGCCACTCAAATAAAAAATTGAATGGTGGATATGAAGTTCTCATCTCTTATCTGGGAGGTCGTTCACATATGATTACAAGTCTATATATATATATATATATCCAATATTTATTTTATTTTATATGATGCATGTTTATTATATTTTTCAATGCATTATGCATAATTAATTTACAAATCTTAGAAACACAATAATTAAAAATGAGATCTCAATTGCATATCTAACCAATTTAAGATTGTTAATATTTATTTATAATGAATTGTATTTATTATAGTATGATATTAAAAATGTTATTTATATTAAGAAATAATAATGATAGAGGTTCAGTTACCAACAAAACCGAAACTTCAATTCACTTCGGGTTTGATTTGGTTTGGATATGTTTGAGCAGTTGGTTGGGGTTGGATTTTTTTAGAATTTCGTATTGGTGGTTTAGGCAGTTTGGTTTTTAAATGAATCTACCATTTGCACACCCATCCTTATTATTATTTTCATTGATCGATCACAACTCGGATTTCTTTACCCTCTAGACTCAATGGGTTCCACCTTGAGACTGGTCAACCTTGAAGTGACTTGGACCCTTGGTGCACCCAATAAATGGCTTACTAGATTGACCTAGACTGAATGAAGATACATCCATATCTTTACCTTCCCTTTGAGTAAGCGACTCGCTAAATGCTTGAATCAACATACACAAATCATTCTAACTAACCCTTGTTGAATGTCGAGACCTCGAGATATATTATGGAGTTGGACCCCATGTTGGTACTCCAATTTGTGGACCAAAACATTCAAATCATTCGAGGTTCCTCACGATGCCAGTGTTGAGCATGTGGACCAACAGATCCGCCGGAGTAATGACGACTATCCACTATCACAACTCATTAGGACCCAATTTTCTAATAAAATATTAATTTATCTCTCCCCTACATATATAATCAACTACCTAATTTAATTTTACTTGCATCAATAACTTTTTCACAACCTACAATATATTTTATTTTCACTTTATTTTATTATATATATTATTTTTATTCAATTTAAAAAATCCATAAAATATATAAAAAATATCTTAAAATGATGAACACAATTAAAATATATTATAAATAGAATTACTAAACAAACGAAGTGCAAATTACATAAATAAGAATGAAATGTGCATAGAAAATAGAGTTTAAAATTTTGCGTAGAAATATATCAATATTAAACTCCATTTATAGAGAAAAAATAATTATGTGTTTTGATATTAACTTTTATTTTTTCTAATAATTAATTATTGAGGAAATAATTTTAAATAGCCAAATTTTATAACTACATGCAAAAAATAGCCACCCTTATCAAAAACTACACAAAATAGTCAATTTGTACTTTATCTGTCATATATGTCTTAGTCGACCAATCAATTTTTTTGGTTTCTGTGTAAACCCTAACATAATGATTTTTTATTATTAAATATTTTGAGTTTCATTTAAAAAGTAATAATAAACCAATAAAGTATTAAGGAAAATCTACTCAGCTTGATTTCGACATTTTCATCTTGATTTCGTCATTTTCAGCTTGAGTTCGATATTCTGGCCGGAATTCACTATATTTATTTAAAAAAGTATCTTTATTTTATTAAATTCATTTATTATTCACAATTTTATTAAGTAATAATACAAAAATAAAATATTAAAGAAAATATATTCAGCTTGAGTTCGATATTCTGGCCGGAATTCACCATATTTATTTAAAAAAGTATGCTTATTTTATTATAATTCATTTATTATTCATCATGTTATTAAGTAATAATACAAAAGTAAAATATTAAGGAAAATATATTCAGCTTGAGTTCAATATTTTCAACTTGAGCTTGATATTCTGGCTGAAATTCACCATATTTATTTTTAAAAGTATGCTTATTTTATTATTATTCATTTATTATTCACCATGTTATTATTTTATTAAAGAAATGATAGTTTTAATTAACGAAATTATTTAAATTAACAAAATTATAATTTACAACTGGAAGCTTTGCCTTAGGATTCATTATCAAAGGAGATTGCACCCTTCACTTCAAGCTAAGAGATTGATCCTAAGATCGCTTTTAATTTTGGTTGGAGTTCGAATATAATAGTAGATGGAGGTTGCATTTATATTGAGATTTAACTCAGAACGAATTGGTCTTGAATTCGCGAAAATGAGCTAGATCCATCTCAATTAGCCGAAATATTGTCCGTTAAATCTTGCCAATTTAGAGTTATTTATCATTCTCAATTTAATTTTTTTTAAAAATAAAAAAAGGAAATATATTTCATATGTCCGAGATCCATCTCAATTGCCCGAAATCTTGCCCGTTTAATCTTGCCAATTTAGAGTTATTTATCATTTAATTTTTGGATTTTTTAAAATTAAAAAATCCTAATATATCTCACATTCCATCTCAAATGGACGAACTCTTTCCTAATTTAAATGTATAGTTCATTCTATTTAATTTTAATTTATTATTTTAAATTAAAAAATTCAAATTATATATCTTTTTGAAATTTTTTTTAATCGAGATGTATCTCAATTGGCTTTAACCTTATTTTAATTTTTATTTACTCTGTTTAATTTACTTTGTTTACTCATTATTATAAGAATTAGTTTTTAAAAATGAGTGAAATGTGAATTAATTTCACAAGTTCATCCAAATAAATTTATGGAGTGTATAGTAAAAATTCTTGTCGTGCATGAATTATTGGAGGCTCTTTGTTCAATAAAAAATAGAGTTATTATGAGCACACAAGTTTACGTGAAAATAGGTCAATAATTTAGTAAAAATGTGCATCTTTGCAGGCATTTATTGAGTCACATACATTCATGTGTAAAAGTAATAGTGATGTGATAAGTCGAAAAAAATCGAGGAGGGTGTAGTGTTGTATGACCGAATTCATCCCCAATTTTAACAAAAAAAAATGAAATCCATCTCAATTGGCCGAGATCTAGTCCTATTTAATGAAACATATCCCAATTTGGATGAGTATTAGCCCAATAAATTGAAATATATCCCAATTTGGATGAGTACTAGCCCAATAAATCAAAATATATTAGTAACGCCCCCAACTGACCTTCCCAATTTGGGGCCACGTTACATTGATGTTTCAGGTTTTATCAAACATATTTCAAGAATTTAAAGCGGAAGACTTAATTTAAATAAAAAGGATGAGTAACAATAAGAAATTGTACTTCGAGTCAGTTTAACAACAGAGTTAAAAGATTGTAAATATTCAAAAGGGAAGGGAATTTCAGAGTGTGGTGCAGCAGTGTGTGTAGCGTGATGGTGACATATATATGGAGATACATGTCACAAGATCTGTTTAACTTCTCAAACACCTTCACTTCACCAGCTTACACCCCGCAACTCCCATCCATGCTGCTTAACCTGCACGTTTTATAAATAACGCGAGGGGCTGAGTACTTACGTACCCAATTAGAAACATGCCCGAAAAATCATACATTTATATAAGAAACATGCTATGCAACTCACACAGATAGACGTGGGGTTTTGTTGAAAAGAACCACGCTATCCAAAACATTTTAATTTCATGCACGTGCTATTTACATGATATTATATCTGTTTCAGTGTTATAACTGGAAGTTGGCCGACTTCCAAGTCACAATGATCAGTCAGGAATGTAAACACACTCAACCTACTGTCATCTGAGTGCACTAGTCTCAGCAATCCATTTTGAGACCCCGATCGTTTAATAACATCATTCACAATCACCATATCCAAATACAAACAATTTCCACCTTATATCTTCTAATTTCCCAATCATATGGAGTCGCTACTCCATACCACTAATTGAGTTCTGGCGCAGTTATGAGAACTTGGTTCTAAACTCATTAGTTTTTCTCTCTTGTCGATGGGAAACGACAGAGGACAGATATAATAGCACAAAACATGCATAGCAGTCTCATTTTAAAGCAAAACATTTTATAACACATTTTGAAAATGAAAACGCGCATTTTGGTTTTTACTGAAATAGTTTCCCACCTGATGTTTGGCTTTAGCTAGAGACGTTTTTCCGCTAACTTGAGTTTTCTTCTCCAACTCTCAACCTCCTACAAATAATCAAGGGTCACCAAGTTAGGACGGACGATCTAGGACAACGACAAGTTTAAATAAATCTAAATCAACTCGCAATCAACTTATATCTTCCTTGATTCCTTTCATTCAATCCAACAAGGTTTAAGACTCAAAATCTGCATTTAATCTCATTGCAACTCATAATCCAAGACCAAACACGTAACGAATCATATTCTCATGCTCGACAAGCTTCCCATTTCATAAATTAAACTTAAGGGTTGAAAGGATTCGAAACAGAATGAAAAATAGCTCAAAAACCATGTTTTATATTTCAAGGTCGAAGCCCATCCCGAACAGAATGAGTCCATCCCGAACGGGATGGACAACGAGCAAAAATCGGAATGGCCGAACCCGGTCCTGAGCAGGACCATCCCATCCCGAATGGGATGGGGTCCTGGTTCGTGCTCGTTGCCTGTTCGAGGCTCGTCCCAAGCGGGATGCCTCTGTCCCGTTCGGGACGAGTCGTCTTCTCCGACGAACTCGTCGATTTCTACCCTAAAACTAGCGTTTTCTCGCAATTTCTCCAACCGATCTTACATACATTTACATATATGAGATCCCTAGACACTCCAGAACACAAATCCAACCTCCAAACATAAAAATACACAAGAAAAACGGAAGAGAAAAATAGCTCACCGGAGCTCCTCCACACACGGCGGCGCTGGTGATTTCTGGCAACAAAATCCTATTTTCTTGACGTCCGAACATTCTCTACACGATGGAGAACACGAAGCTAAGGTTAAAACGTCGATTAATGGCCGGAATTTCAAGATAAATTCGAAAACCCACGAATTAAATCTCAAAATTTTACCTCAACTTCACACCTCGATATCTCTCTCGTTCCTCGTCCTCTCGAAGCCCACGAGTACTCAAATCGAATCTTGAAGAACGAGCTTCAAGATGACGGTGGTGGCTCGTCGAATGGTGGCCGGAGTTGGTCGGAATCTCGCCGGCAAGGTGGTCTGACGGGTTTGGTTTTCTGGGTGAGGAAAGGGTTTTCTCTCTCTCTAGCTTTATAATATAATGTGTATAATGATATAAATTCCAATGTATGAATTTGATTTCTCTTTTTCACACTATATGATAAATATAATTGTATCTATATATAAATATAAATATATAAATTCCTATAATTCCCAATTATGCTCTATATATCTTTATACATGAATCGCAACATAATACCTCCAAATTCTTCACAAAATTCCAAATACTCATGCATAATCATCCAAAAATCAATTCCTCCATGATTCATAATAATTCCACCTCAAATGTATTTCTTCACAATATCAATATCATTAACTCATGATAATTCATATCCCACCTTATTGCATTCCCAATAATTCTTGGATATTCCTCAATGATAATAATGTTTCTCAACTCTATAATTTCATAAATTTCTCCAAACGATTAAACATAAACGCTCTAAATTTTTCGGAATTTCTCATAAATAACTCAATTAAATAATCCAACAGCTTAATTACATACGGATTATTACATCCCCTCCCCCTTATAAAAATTTCGTCCTGAAATTTACATAGCTTCGAAAAGTTCGGGATATTTTTCTTTCATCTTATCTTCTACTTCCCAAGTGGCTTCCTCACACCCATGGTGTCTCCACTGCACTTTCACAAGTGGAATTGATTTATTTCTCAGTTCCTGAATCTTGCGGTCCAAAATTGCTTCTGGCCGTTCATCGTATTGCAATTTCGGACTCAAAACAACTTCTTCCTGTCGAATCACATGTCTGGGATCATATACATACTTTCTCAACTGAGACACATGAAACACATTATGTATATTACCCATACTTGTAGGTAATGCCCACCGATAAGCTACTGGACCAATGCGCTCCAAAATTTCATAGGGTCCCATATAGTGCGGTCTCAGTTTACCCTTCACACCGAATCTCGCTATTCTTTTAAAAGGCGACACCTTAAGGAACACCTTATCTCCCTCGTCAAGATATAATTCGACTCTTCCTCGAATCAGCATTGGATTTATGTCGGCTCTGTGCTTCTCTGATTCTTTCTTTGATCTGTCGTAGTATCTCCATCATCTCACTCACCGTGTCAGGTCCAAACATCTTTCTTTCTCCAACCTCGTCCCACTACAGAGGCGAACGACATTTTCTTCCGTACAATGCTTCGTAAGGGGCCATACCAATTGTTGCCTTATAGATATTATTGTAAGCAAACTCAATCAAAGGTAAAATCGGCTCCCAACTACTTCCTCTATCCAACACTACCGCTCTCAGCATATCTTCAAGAGTTTGAATGGTCCTCTCGGATTAACCATCTGATTGTGGGTGAAACGCCGTACTAAAATTGAAGCGGGTTCCCAACTCTTGTAGTAAACTCTGTACAGTCTGACTATCTCTCGGATATATCTGAGCTAACTTGTCGGATCCGTAATTCGCTTTGATTGGCAAAAAGTGAGCATTCTTCTTCAGACGATCCACTATGACCCATATCACTGTATTTCCTTTCTGTGACTTTGGCAATTCTGTCACAAAATCCATAGTGTTATGTTCCCATTTCCTCTGGGGAATGTCCAACGGTTGCAATTTCCCGTACGGCCATTGATGTAACGCCTTAACTTGCTGGCAAGCTAAACATCTCTCCACATACATGGCTACATCTTTCTTCCTACCATCCCACCAGTACTTAGTTTTCAAATCTTGGTACATTTTAGTACTTCCTGGGTGAGCGGTATACGGCGTATCATGAGTCTCACTTAAAATCTCATTCTTCAATTCCTCATTGCTTGGCACCAAGATTTTGTCTCTAAACAGTAAAGCGTTATCGGGTGCCTCCCGGTATTTGTCGGTTGGCTTAACTCTTAATTTCTGGCGTAACTTCTCAAGTTCTATGTCCCTCCTCTGTGCCTCAATAATTCTTTCTCTCAAATCTGCCACCACGGTCATAGCTGCTACTTCACTCAGCTTCCTCACCGGAAGCAATATTATTTCTAAACAAAGTTTCTCAAACTCCCTGATCAAGCTGCCCTCTGCTGTAAGCATGCAACGTAACTGAGCTTCTCCTTTCCTGCTCAAGGCATCAGCTACTGAATTGCCTTGCCTGGGTGATAATTTTTTATCAAATCGTAACCATTTACGAGTTCCAACCATCTTCCTTGCCTCATATTCAAGTTCTTTTGTTCAAAGAAATACTTCAAACTCCTGTAATCAGTGAATATGGCACACTTCACTCCATGAGGATGGTGTCCTAAATCTTGAACGCATGGATTACAACTACTAATTCCAAATCGTGGGTTGGATAATTCATCTCGTGCGGTCTTAATTGCTTTGATGCATAAGCTATCACCTTTCTTGTTTTGCATCAATACTCATCTTAGCTCATTCTTAGATGTCTCTGTGTAAACCTCCAAATTCTTATCCGATTCAGGTACTGCCGGGATAAGCACGGTCGTCATTAACTGCGTCAACCTTTGGAACTCTCTTCACATTCTTCCGTTCGGACGAACTTTACAACCTTCTGAAGCAACGGCGTTATCAGCTTCATTGTCTACGAAAAGACTTTCAGTAACCTTCGTAATAGGTTGCTAAACCTAGAAATCTACGAATCTCAATCGGTGTCATCATTGATTTCCAATCTATCACCATCTGAAACTTGGCTGGATCCACCTTGATCGCATTAGCCGAAACAATGTGACCTAGCAATATCATCTCTCTCTCGACGAGAACTCACATTTGCTGAGCTTTGCCTACATCTTCCTATCTCTAAACGTTTGTACACCGTTCTCAATACTGCTCGAGTTCCCTCTTGTTCTTCGATTATGAAAACGTTGTTGATAAGGACCTGTAAAAATTGAAATAAGGTAGAAAATTATGTTCGTTAAATCTATAACCAGTGTTGGAGCATTTGTAAATCCCAACGATCTCACCATAACTCGTAGGATCAGGTCTGGTTCTAAAAACTGTCTTCAGTATGTCTTCCTTCTTAATCTTCAACTGATAATAGCCCGACCAAGGATCTATCTTAGAGAATGTACTCGCTTCCTTGAGTTGATCGAACAAGTTATCAATTCTTCAAGGTCAACTTACTTAACTCTTGGTAACTATGCGCATTCTCATCGACCTGCCTTTCTTCCTTGACAAACAGGACCGAAGCTCCCCACGGCAAAACGCTTGGCCAAATAAATCTCATATCTAACAGTCTTTGAAATTGCCTGTTGGTCCCGGTTTTTCAGAGTATAAAACGTTACGCAGCAGAAATAATGTTAAGTGTTTTCTTGCACGCTACTTACACACAGCTGACAACTGGCAACTGGTCAGCTGGTGCTGGTTACTCAGTACACAGCTGACAACTGAGACCTGTCAGCTGGTGATTCAAAACTTAGAATATTTAGCCTTGTTTGCACAGTTATATATCAGTTTCAGGATATACTCCAGCACTTGAGTGCTGGGTTTAAAATAAGAATGAAAGACAGAAAGCTGATAAATAACAAAGGATTTTTATAGTGGTTCGATCAATCAATCTACGTCCACTCTCCAGTCGAAGCACTGGAAATTCCACTAAGAGTAATGAGGTACAGGTCTCCTACGATCTATCTCTAGCTGGTGAATGCCTCGTCCACCAGTTCACTAGATCAACCGCTCCCGGTCCTGGATCCTTCTTCAACTCTCCTCAGCTAATGGAGTGCGAGCACGTCACTGCAACCTCCACAGCTAGCTAGGTGTTTTAGTTCTCCCAAGAACGTAACAGTCTCTACGGCAGAATGCCCGTAATAACTCAAGTGCTGGTAAGCACAAGAGCTGCTGTGAACTCTCTCGAAGGAGAAAGAACACCAAGTGAGATCTTTAACTTACAAGCTTAAAGCTTGAAGTCTCGTGTTTGATAAATCAACACACGGAAAGCTTTATGAAAAGCCTCGAAAGTACTTTATGCAATTTTGCAATAATTTCAGTTCTTTCGGTGGTTGAGTAGATGAGTGGAATGTTTGAATGTTGGTGGTTGCGACGTATTTATAGCCGCAGGAACCGATTCAAACTTTCTAGCCGTTTGGACGCATCCGGAAAGGTGTCAGACCTCGGATGTCCTTCTGACGGCGGCAGGTATGCTTTTCCGGAAAAGATCCATACCTAAGACCGCTTTATCTGACACAGATCTCTTTGTGTCAGAACGGCTCTCTCTGTCTGTTGGTCCCTGATATCAGGGTATACTTTGGCAGCGGAAATTACGTAAGTTCGTTTCTTGCACTCTGCTGGTTACACAGCTGACTGGGACCTTGTCAGCTGGTAAGTCAACTGGCAACTGAGTATTCAGCTGACTGGCAACTGGCTGGTCAGCTGATGACTCAGGACTTAGAAAATTTTAGAGTCTAGTTTGCACAGTTATAAACTGGTTTCAGTTATACTCCAGCACTTGGGTGCTGGGTTTTAAATCAGTAATCAAATGCTGAAAGCAGTAAATAACAAGGATATTTTATAGTGGTTCGATCAGCTGATCTACGTCCACTCTCCAGTCGAAGCACTGGAAATTCACTAAAGAGAGTAATCCGGTACAAGATATCCTACGATCTATTTCCAGCTGGTAGATGCCTTGTCTACCAGTCCACTGGATCAACCGCTCCCGGGTCTTGTCCTTCTTCAACTCTTGTCAGATGGATGGAGTGCGAGCACGTCACTTCAACCTCCTCCTCCGACTGATTGGGTGTTGAGTTCTCCCAAGAACTTGACTCTTGCTGGCGGCAAAACTGCCCGTAATAACTCAGGAGCTGGCTGGCTCAAGAGCTGCTATGTTCTTCCTCGGAATGAGAAAGAACACCAAATGAGATCAATAACTCACAAGCTAGAAGCTTGGAGTCTCGTGTTTGAATAAATCAACACACGGATAAGCTTTAAGAAAAGCCTCGAACGATTGCTTGCTTGCAATAAAGTTTATGACTTTCGGTAGTTGAGCGTTCGGAGAAGAGTGGGCAAGAGTAGCTAAGAGTATTGAATGCTGTTGGATCTCACGTATTTATAGACGTGAGATTCAGATTCAAATACTAGCCGTTGCACACATCCGGAATGGTCTCTGTCCTCGCATGTCCTTCTGCAGGCGGCAGGTAGGAATTTCCGGAAAGCGCCATACCTTTGATCGCTTTATCTGACACAGATCTCTTTGTGTCAGAACGACTCTATTCGTCAGTACGAGGAATCGGAACTGGTGTCTTGAACTGATAGACTTTAAGGCATCCTCCTTAAAGTCATACACTGTCAGTTACTTCCTCGACGAATCTTCTTTTTGTCTCTAAGACTCTGGGAGAGCGAATCTTGAATTCTGCTGATAACCTCCGACTGGTAGATCATACTGGTGATCTTTGTGCTGGCAGTCTCTGCTGGTGACTTTCCTTAGCACAATCAAGGTCTACCAATTCGTCTGATGTTATCTCTTGGAATCTCCCGTGACTGGTGGCTTCACCGCTGGTGAATAGTGTCAGCCAGAACACATATTCTGCTGGTAGATCTGTCAGCCTCCTGCTGATGAAATCTTCCCACTGGTGAACAGTAGCCAGTCGATAGCTCAACTCTATGCTGATGAACAGTGTCAGCATGAGTCTTCGTCAGCCGCTTGCTGGTGAGACTTCTCTCAACTGGTAAGCACATCTCATGCTGGTGAACAGTAGCCAGCATGAGTCTTGATCAGCTGCGACTTACAACTCAAAATACCTATACAGGACTTTACATTTGAGACTAGAGCTATTCTAGAGACAAACTGACGCTGGTTGGACTTAGGATTTGATCCACCAAAACACCAAACTAGAATCTAAGCAAGTAGCTACTGGGGAAGGGAAACTTAGCCAAATTTCCCAACAATTTCCCCCTTTTTGGTGCGATCAAAGCCTAACCAGCGAGCACTCAGCTGATGAGGAAAATTACAAAGCATTTCTGGGTTTTTTTTTACAAATAAACCTATCAGATCTAAACCCATGAAACTACTTCCTCACATCAGCTCTAACCTAAAGATCTTCCCCCTCAAACTGGGAGAGATATTGCTCGATTAAGTTATGAAGTGAGAATCTGAGCCAGGTTAGAATTAGCAAATATCAAAATGAGTGCTGGTGCTGATTACACTGAATGTGTAAGTTCAGCTGGTAAGTAAAAAGTTGACATTAGTTGGACAATGAGAAATTGTCGTCAACCCGTCAGTAATCAATCCATTAATGATGTTACAATTACAAGTACAGGATTAAAAACTGACTAGTCTAACTGATACAAAAATTACTTACACAAAAAATGAAGAGTACAAGACTTATGGCCGAGATGAGGATCCAGGTGATTGATTGCGATTAGCTAAATTCCTCAAGATCTCTGTAAGAGCCGCCATATCTTGTTCCCTCTTCAAACGCTCCTCAGCAGCAATCCGGCGTTCTTCCGCAGCAAGCCGAGCCCTCTCCTCATCAGCGACTGCTCGCGTCCTTTCCCCCTCTTGGATCCGCGCCAAAAACGAGTTCACCCCAGAGGTGAAAGCCTCCATTTGTTGCGCCATCTCTGCTCGGTAGGAAGAAAAGCGCTGGTCCATCCTGGCATCAATGAGAGCAACCAGTTGCGCAGGCGGATGGACCTCGGAAAGAGGCTCTGCTGACAGGGCCATCGAAGTGGGGGGCTCAACAGATGAGGCTTCAGCCATCACTATATCAGCGCCAGATGTCCCATCCACAACTTGCTCTGCAGCGGCTGATGCTTCTGCTGGGACTGCAGCGGCTGCTGGTGCATCTGCTGGGACTGCTGATGCTGCTGCTGCTGCTGACTCCTCTTCTGCGGCTGACTCCTCCACCAGCATCGCAGCTGATGCTGGCGGGACTTGTTCAGAAACTTCTTCCACCACCTGCCAGTCGATGTGCTCCAGCTCCACAACAATTGGAACAGCAGCGATGGCAGGGATCAGCCACAGACCACGCGAGGGATCCTCCTCCACAATATGGTCTACCATCAGAGCGCAGGCAGCCATGTCGAATAGAATAGCATGGTAGGGAGGGATCCTCGGGAGGGTAACCAGCACTTTGAGGCGACTGAGCGCGTACATCAGCTGATACCCTCGGCTGGTTTGTCGAAACTGGAGGAAGGGTAACGTGTGCTTCTTCGGTGGTGGGAGGCCGGAGCTTCCAGTCAGCTGCCTAAACTGAGCAATCTTCAACAAGCGACGCTCGATCCTCCTTGAAGACAGCTGCTGGGGGCAATCAGGATCCGTGCCCATGAAGGCATTGGCCCACTCCTCCTCTGCTCTCCAGTATCCTAGACCCAGCCTGGCATAAAGCACTGCCCGCTTCTCCACCGTCAGCAGGCGCTGGCATCTGTCAAAAATCTTCCATCTCCGGAACTCTTGAAACAGCTCCGGGTCCACTCTCCAGAGTCTACGATAGCTGGCCATCATCTCGTCATTGACGGCATTCTCGACCTCAGCTGTGATGTTTTCAGCATACTCGTAGAGAGTGGAGTTGAAATATTCAACTGGCTGCAGGGGCAGACACCAGTCAGTGATTCTGGAGGCGTAAAAAGACTGGTGGGGGAGGCCGCTGGTCGGGATTAGGTTGAATGCAGATGGCTCTGGCACTCTTGAATTTTCAAATGCAATTTCCCCGCGGTGCTCCCACCGATGTACCCCTGTGATGAGCGACTGGAAGTCGTCCTCATCAATCAGTTGATGCTCGTGGATGCAGAGCATGTACTGTCGCCTGGCTGAGCGCGCACGCTTAGCTGGTGGTGTTGAGGATGCTGCTGGTCGCCCAGAAGTTGATGTCGAAGCATCTGTAGATCGGGGGCGACTGGCAGAAACTTGGGCCTTATCTTCAAAATCTGGGAACAAGTCCCTTGGCCTCATCCTCTGCACCATGGAGTGAGAAACCACCTCCTCAGCTGGCTCCTGCTCTGGCTCTTCAGCCATCTCCTCTGCATCCTCCTCTGCCTCCTCGGATTCAGAACTGACATCCAAGAAGCTCGCCTTCTCCTCCGCCAGTTTTTCCGGGGTGGTCGCCCGCTCATCAACTCCGTCGCTGGCAACCCCTTGCACTGCCAGCGGGCCTTCTTCGGCAACTCCGCTTCCGCTGGCATCCCCTTGCGCAGCCAGCGGATCCTCATCTTTCGCATCAGCACCGCTGGCATCCCCTTGCGCAGCCAGCGGGCTCCCAGCCTCTTCCTCATCCGGCTGGTAGTGCTCGACTATGGACATGATGTCCTCGTCGACTCCCATCACCAGCAGGCGCTGATATGTATCTTCTGGTAAAAGTTCGCCTGGTGGTGGGGAAGCTGGTGGGCTGGCACTTGGACTTTCATCAGCCTTTCCTTTGCCCTTATTTGCCAGCCTCAGCTGTTCAGCCAGCTCCTCCTGGCGCCTGGCTTCATGCTCTGCCTTAATCTTGGCAAAGCGCTCTTCACGAGCAGCCAGTTTAGCTTCCAGCTTCTGCTGGGCCTTCAACGCCTTCAGCCTGGCCTTAGCTTGCTTCTTCCTCACTATAGAAACACTTTTCTCCTTCTTGGCCTTCTTCGTTATCTGCTCACCCAGGGTGAGGATCCTCTTCCTCTTCCTGGTCATAATCTCCAGCTGCTCCTCCTGGGTCTGTCCCAGTATGTTCCTTGGAGCTGGACCAAGAACCAGTGCCTGATGTGGCTGCTGATGCTGATGCTGCTTGGATCTTTTGGGCTTCTTCTGGGATGGCTCGTCAGTAGGGACGATGCGGATGTCCCGGGGATGGATGCCAGTGGCTGCTTCCACTGCATCTCCCAGCTGGGCGAAGAGATGCTCAGTCTCTCGCTGGCGCTTGAGCGTAACCCTTTCTTCTTCAGTCAGCGGGCGAGCCATAACTGGCAGTTGCTCGCCCTCATCTGCCTCATCATCCTCAGAAACACCCTCAGAAGGGTTCACTGAGGTCTTCCCCTTCAGCCTCCTGGGCTTCTTGTAGTCTGGGCAGGGGAGTTTGGCTTGCTCCTTGGTCGGAGGGATGAAGTCCGAACTGACCAATTGCTCACCCTGGTCCACCCCATCACCCAACTCCATCTCCAGTAGGCGGCTTATTCTCAGCCCGAAAGATATGGCGTGAGCAAAACTCCCTTTAGTCGGAACGTCGATGTTTCTGTTGACGTTTTCCAGGAGCCGGCCGTAAAGAAAATCGGCCCAGTTCCCTTGAATCCCATCAGCAAGGGCACTCATCACGGAGAACTTCCGGATGCTTAGCTCTGCGTACGACCCCACTTCGCACTGCAGCATTCGTACGACTATGTCGCACACCATCTGCCAAAACTCGTCCATCTCAGACTTTCTCATTCCAGTCCGGAAGGTGGTCACCTCCGCCTTCTTCCACTGTATCCAGCGCTTCTGGAACTCGACGGTGTTGTTCTGAAGGTAGGTAGCCACATCCTCGCCTTCGTTCCTGAGCCCGAACATCTCGGCGAGGTATTCGGGGGAGACGGTGATCAGGTGTCCAAACACCGAAGTGGTGAAGGACCGTCTGCCGTCGGCGATCACCGCCCGTGCGTAGAACTCCGCCACCAGGTGCGGATGGAAAGTCTGGGGCGCCGCCGTCAGATACTGTCTGAGGCCTTCATGATCGATCATCTCGATCAGCTCCTCCCCATAGTTCTTTCTGGCCAGTTTCTCGTTCAGAATCTTTTCTTTCTGAACTTGCGCCGCCCTCATTTGCGCGTTCGAGAGCTGAGCCCTGGTCGCCGGCTTGTACAGCTGAACCAGTCGAGCGAACGGATAAGTATAGTCAATATCCTCAACCTTCACAATGCCGGTGTACGTCGGCATGTGCTGCTCGGCAACTGGTAGTCTGGGCTCACCAGACGATGAAGATGTGGAAGGTGGGTTGTCTTCCGGGGGATTATCAGTTGGGGGGCGTGAAGATGAAGCCATAATCTCAGGAAACTTAAGAATTTTGAGAGAGAATGAGATAGATTAGGGCTGGAAAAAACTTGAAAGATCGTAAAGGTTTTTCCGAGGAAGAGTCTCGAGTATTTATACTCAAGTCCATGCAAGATCAGACGACCAGGATCAACGCTCAGCAAGCGGGAATCGACGGTCATCAGCAGGCCCGTTTCCCTGTGCGACGTGCGCGGTCGTGCTGACGTGGGGCGCGCCGTGTAGTTGACGTGGCGCTCAGTGATTGGTGGAAACCAAAAGTCGGACTGCGCAGCCACTGTGCACATTAAATGTGGCATTAAATGCCGCATTAAATTCGGAGATCCGCATACGCTATCGGATTCGAACGATCCCGCCATTTCTGCGACAGCTGGCTTGGCTGGGCATCACCAGTATACGCCAGTCGCATACTTCCCCCTAACTGGTTGGCCTCTTCATCAGTTGGCAACTGATACCACATGCTTATAATACATTCTGCTGGCAAACTCATCAGTTAGCAACTGATACCACTTAATGAAGAGCCATTTCTCCACTTGATGATAATTTCTTCAGTTAGCAGCTGATACTCCCTTGTAGATATACATCATCAGTTATCAACTGAGACCACTTGAGAAATCAACCACTTGCTGGTAGCACGTCCTGCTGGCAAACTCATCAGTTACAACTGATACAACTTGATGATCAGACTGGCAACTTAAACCAAATTGAGAGCTTGGACTCAATTTTCGCCAGTCGTGGGAATGACCACCAGTTATCTGCTGGCAAATGGAAGTGGATCCATTTCTTCAACACTGCTAGAAGGTGGCAGCTGGGACCCAATTTCGCTTCAGCAGAAAATAAAAGCTGGCAAGATGAAATGAGAGCTGGGACTCATTTCCTTGGACAATTTAGGGATAAAGTCCGCCAGTAGATATCGTCTGTGGTTGAAAGACACCACTTGTTGATAAACAACATACGAGGAAAGTGAAACGACTAAGAGCTTGGACTCAGTCGTAATCTGCATCCACCAGAAGATCAAGAACAGAATGAGAGCTTGGACTCATTCTTCCTCATCATTAAGGCTCGCATCAATCTCCATAAGACCGAGTTTGATGCACAACTCCTTGAATCTTGCTTCTGGCAGGGGCTTTGTGAAGATGTCAGCCAGTTGATCTTCAGTACGAATGTAGTCCACGCTGACATCCTTCTTCTCGACATGATCACGAATGAAGTGATGTCGAATGTCTATGTGCTTGGTCCTGGAGTGATGAACCGGATTCTTCGTGATGCACATAGCACTGTTGTTGTCGCAATAAATAGGAACACAGCCAGTGTCCACTTCATAATCAGCCAGTTGTTGCTTGAGCCAAATAATTTGAGCACAGCAACTGGCAGCGGCAACATACTCAGCCTCAGTGGTAGAAGTAGCTACAGAGTGCTGCTTCTTGCTGAACCAGCTAATCAGCTTGTGTCCGAGAAACTGACACGTACCACTGGTACTCTTGCGGTCAATACGGCATCCAGCGAAATCTGAATCTGAATATCCGATAAGCGTAAGCTCATCATTTCTGGGATACCATATTCCAAGAGATTCTGTCCCCTTCAGATATTTCACAATCCGTTTAGCAGCTTCCATGTGTGACTTCTTAGGATTAGCTTGAAATCTGGCACACACTCCGACTGAATACGAAATGTCGGGTCTGCTGGCAGTGAGATAGAGGAGTGATCCAATAATTCCTCGGTAAACAGTAGGATCAATTGATTCCCCTTGCTCATCAAGAAATATCTGGCAGCTGGTACTCATCGGGATCCTTAGAGACTTAGTCTTCTCTGGGCAATATTTCTGAATTAGATCCTTGGTATACTTCCGCTGGCTGATAAATATACCATCAGCTGACTGCTGGACCTGGAGTCCTAGGAAGTATGTTAACTTGCCCATCATACTCATCTGGAATGAGGTCTGCATCAGTTGAGAAAACTTCTCACAAAGAGTAATATTCTTCGACCCAAAAATAATGTCATCGACATAGATCTGCACCATCAGCATGTCAGCTCCATCGTTGAGAAGAAAGAGAGTCCGATCGATCTTCCCTTTTCGAAATCCATTTCTGGTGAGGAACTGAGATAGTGTATCATACCAAGCCCTGGGCGCCTGTTTCAATCCATACAGGGCCTTCCTTAGCTTGTACACTTTGGTGCCAATTTCAAATCCA
>JAPKLW010001142.1:195548-206097 GCA_026898455.1 Plectranthus barbatus | reverse complement strand
GTGTCTACAATTACGTATAATTATATAAATTATATTTCTAATTGAACAATTATGTAGTAACCAACTATGATTATCTACAATTATGTATAATTACCTAAATTATAGTTCTAATTGAACTATATTGTAGTAATCAACTATAATTGTCTACAATTATGTGTAATTTCATAAATTATAT
Source organism: Plectranthus barbatus (assembly GCA_026898455.1). Classification (NCBI taxonomy): domain Eukaryota; kingdom Viridiplantae; phylum Streptophyta; class Magnoliopsida; order Lamiales; family Lamiaceae; genus Plectranthus; species Plectranthus barbatus. The sequence goes on along the minus strand of JAPKLW010001142.1, from coordinate 205,922 downwards.
TTCTAATTAAACTATGATGTAATAATCAACTATAATTGTCTACAATTATGTATAATTACATAAATTATAGTTCTAATTGAACTATATTGTAGTGATCAACTCTAAGTGTCAACAATTATTTATAATTACATAAATTATATTTCTAATTGAACAATAATGTAGTAATCAACTATAAGTGTCCACAATTATGTTTAATTACATAAATTATAGTTCTAAATAAACTATAATGTAGTAATTTATTATTTATTTTAATTTAATTTTTAAAATTAAAAATATTGAAATAAATCTTAATTCGCCGAAATCTATCTCAATTTACCTAAATCTTGCCCAATTTAAAGTCATTTATCATTATATTTTTAATATTTTTTTAAATAAAATATCGAAATATATCTCACATGTCCGAGATCCATCTCAATTTCCGAAATCTTGCCCTCTAAATCTTACTCAATTTAGACATATTTATAATTTTTTTATTTTTTTAAATAAAAAATCGAAATACATCTCAAATGTCTGAGATTCATCTCAATTTGCCGAAATCCATCTCAATTTGCCAAAATCTGGCCCTCAAAATCTTGCCCAATTTAGACTTATTTATCATTTTATTTTTTATTATTTTTAAATAAAAAATTAAAATATATCTCACATGTCCGAGATCCATCTCAATTTGCCAAAATCCATCTCAATTTGCCGAAATCTTGCCCTCAAAATCTTTCTCAATTTAGACTTATTTATCATTTCATTTTTTATTATTTTTAAATAAAAAAATCGAAATATATCTGAGATCCATCTCAATTTGCCCAAATCTTGCCCAATTTAGACTTATTTATCATTTCATTTTTTATTAATTTTTAAATAAAAAAATTGAAATATATCTCACATGTCCGAGATCCATCTCAATTTGCCGAAATCTTGCCCTCCAAATCTTGCCCAATTTAGACTTATTTATTATTGAATTTTTTATTATTTTTAAATAAAAAAATTGAAATATATCTCACATGTACGAGATCCATCTCATTTGCCGAAATCTTGCCCTCTAAATCTTGCCCAATTTAAACGCATTTATATATATTTTTTAAATTAATAAATCCTTAATATTTCAATATTGGCCACAAATTCTTGCATTTAAAATAGCAAATAAAAAAGAACAAAACTAATCAAATAAAATTGAGACTTATTCATCATTTATTTCATTTTTTAAATTAAAAAAACTTGAAATATATTTTTTAAAAAATCGAAATATATCTAACATGGCCAAGATATATCTCAATTGACCTTAATCTTTCCCAATTGAGACTTATTTACCATATATTTTAGTTTATTTTTTAAAATTAAAAAAAATTGAATTATATTTTTTTAAAATAAAAAATTTGAAATATATTTCACTTGGCCAAGATATATCTCAATTGGCCGAAATTGCCCAATTGAGACTTATTTATAATTATAATATTTTTTTAAAAATTAAAAAACCAAAATATATCTTATTTATTATTTTATTTTAAATAAAAAAATAAAATATATCTCTCTTGCCCACCATATCTAGCCCAATTGAGACTTATTTATTATTATATTATTTTTTTAAATTAAAAAATCAAAATATATCTTATTTATCATTTTATTTTATTTTTTAAAATAATATATTTCATTTGTCCACCAAATTTTGCCCAATTGAGACAAACTAATTTATATTAATTTTTTTTTTAATTAAAAAAATCAAAATATTTTTTTAAAATAAAAAATTTGAAATTTATTTATATTTTTAATCTTATTACATCCTTAATATTTCAATATTGGCCACCAAATTCTTGCATTGGAAAATTTTGAAATATATCTCACTTGGCCAAGATATATTTCAAATGGCCAAAATCTTGTCCAATTGGGAATTATTTATTATTTATTATATTTTTTAAAAATTAAATAACTCGAATTATATTTTTTTTAAAAATAAAAAATTCGAAATATATCTCATTTGGCCAAGATATATCTCAATTGACCGAAATCTTGCCCAATTGAGACTTATTTATCATTTATTTTATTTAATTTTATTTTTTAAAATTAAAAGAATCGAATTATATGTTTTAAAATTAAAAAATTTGAAATATATCTCACTCGTCCAAGATATATCTCAATTGACCGAAATCTTGCCCAATTGAGATTTATTTTATTTTTTAAAATTAAAAAAATTGAATTATATTTTTAAAAAAAATAAACCCTTCGAAATATATATCATTACTTGGACGAGATATATTTCAAATGGTCGAATTCAAGCCGGAAAGTTTTTCAAGAAATATTATATTTTATTTCATCACAACTCTAAAAAGTAATAAAAAATAGAGATGTGTTATACAATATTAGTAAAATAACAAACCATTAAACATTTCACACAATTCAACATATTTGATTGTCTGGTTTAGATATTTTAACAAAAAAGACTGTACTTTGGCTATTTTTTGAAGTTTTTCATAAGGGTGGTTATTTTGTGCATGTACTTATAATTTTTTGCTATTCTAGATTTACCCTCTTGTTTTTTTATTATTAAAATTTTAGGGTTTCATTTAAAAAGTAATAATAAACCAATAAAATATTAAGATATATCTACTCAGCTTGATTTCGGCATTTTCCATATTGATTTCGGAATTTTCATCTTGATTTCGGCATATTCCATATTGATTTCGGCATTTTCATCTTGATTTCTTCTTTTTCAGCTTGATTTCTGAATTCACTGTATTTATTTTTAAAAGTATCTTAATTTGGTCGTTTTCAATATTTTCAGCTTGAGTACGATATTCTGGCCGGAATTCACCCTATTTATTTTGAAAATTATGCTTAATTTTTTATTATTCATTAATAATTCACCATGTTATTATTTTATAAACGAAATTATCATTTTAACTAAAGAGATTATTATACTTAATGAAATCAGAGTTTACAAATGGAAGTTGTTTTAATTTTGGCTGGAGTTCGAATATAATAGGATATGGATGCTGCATTTAAATTGGGATTTAACTCAGAAGGAATTGGGCTAGAATTCTCAAAAAATGAGCTAGCTCTCGGTGAAATGAGGTTGATTTCGACAAAAAATAAAAAAATGCAAATTCGATCTCCTTTTTAGATAATAAATTACAAAACATGTATTGAGAATAAATTCCTCATTTGCAAAGCACAGGTATTTTGAAACGAAATCATGCAAATCACAGGTATTTCGAATTGAAATGAGAAGCACGAGGAAATAAATAAGCATTAAAAATTGAGATTTGTTGTCCACACATATTGCAATACGTGATACAATAAAATTTGTTAAAATGTAACAAATTAATTAGGCGGAATTCTTTCCGGACAAGCACGTTTTGTGTGATCTGTAGACCCACAAATACTACATTTTTTTGGTGCTCGTCGTCTACTAGTCGATGTTTGTCCTGCCTGTGCTCCCGAAGGACGACGACTATTTCTTGGTCGACCGGCTTGGCGATTCACCATGGGTGGCAAAACAACACATGTTTGTGCTTCCGGTGATACAATCCACTCATCTCTTGGAGGAAGAGGGTGTACTGTTCCGCCGTAAGTTTCTCGCCAGTTTGATGTCTTGTAGTACTCCCAAACATAGTCGTACGCACCTAAACCCTTGAAGTTGCGACAATAATAATTAGAAACTTGATCGTTATGAATGAAAGTTTAATTCTATAGATATATTTTACTAACCGAATTGCAGCAATAGCATGAGAACATGGAATGAGATCCATCTGAAACTCACGGCAGTCGCATAAGCTGTCTTGAAGATCCACCTTCCAAGTTCTATCATTGTTTTTTACTTTGAAATGATATTCAGAAACAGGCGAAACCGTGTACTTGTGTGAAATATTCGATAATGGAGTCATTTTGGCCACGACTACCTCAGTCAAGTCATCGTCTCTTGCAAACGCCTTAGCTCACCGTTCATCGAACCATTTTTTGACAATGTGTCGATATAGCTCAATAATGGAACAGATCGGCAGACGTCTAGCATCTAACAACCTGGAGTTGAACACTTCTGTTGCATTCGATTTCATGAAGCTATAACGGCGAACCGGACATTTAGACCTAGCCCACTTTTCAGGCCCCACTGTCATGAGTTTGTTGTATGCAGTGGGGCAATGTTGTTTAATCTGGTCCATTGCCTTCTGATAGACGATAGAACGGTATGCATAGGCTGCCTTGTGGTATAACTTCACAATAGTTGAATTGAAGGTCGTCAACTTATTTTGAATATGATAACCACATAAGGCATGCGTCGCCTCTGGATAGACTGAGCTTATTTCCTTGGCAATGCTGATGTGTTGGTCGGAAACGATAAGCAATTGTGGGCTACAATCGAAAGCCATTCGCAGTCGTGACATAAACCACATCCAGCTCTCATCGTTCTTGATCGGTGCAAATCCAATAGCCAGATGAAAGATTTGTACGTTGCCGTCTTTGGTAACAGCAACCAGTAACACACCTTTATTTTGCCCCTTTAGGTGTGTAGCATCCACCACAATCACTTGCCTTAAACAAGTCCCGAAAGCCGCACGTGACACACTCAAGGCAACAAAGAAATGGCGTAATCGTTGATCATCGCCGATATCCATGTCTGTAATAGTGCACGGATTCCATTTTTGGAGAACATCGAGATATTTTGGTAGCAAGTTGAATGATTCTTCTAAGCCACCATAAATCATCGATATGGCTCCATTTCTAGCGCGCAATGCATTGCTGTAACTGACCTTAATACCAAAACTCTGTTGTAGTTCAACCATTATATCGTGCGGCTTGATGATAGATCCTTGTCTACGCATCCTCCGAGCAAAGTAAGTTGAGATCGTCTTTGATCGTATAGTTCTACTTCGGATGTTGTTTAGACTCATAGTACAACTATGAGTTGGAATGAATTCGCGAACTACCCAACATCCCGCTGAATTGGAGGCACGTAGAATGAATGTATAGTTAGGATTGCGGCTGCAATTGTACACCACCCGAGTTGTAGAAGAACGCGTCACTTTGAATTCAACGTGATGCTCCATGTGCCAAAGTCCGACAGCCACGTACAAGTCCTCTTTTCTCCAAAACATTTTGTCATTTTCCAGTTCCCCTTCCAATACTGCTTGTAGATCTGGCAATATAGGTGAGTCAGATGTATCTATCGGAATAATTGGAAGTAACCAATTATTCATTTGACCTCTTAGGCCTTCAACTATTTCTGTCGGTAATGGGTTAGCCGGAAGTAGGCTTGATACAATGGCACCCATACCACCTTGTTCTCTGACCCAAGCGGTGAAATCTTCAATTGTACAATTGAACAATGAAGCATTGTAATTTTGGCGTTCATCACCATCTGATGAGTCTGTATCGAATTCAGCTTCGTTGTCATCGGACTCGACAACTGTATTTGGACTTTGTTGGTGCGCAGCGTATTCAGCATCATCATCACTTTCATCATCTGGAGCACTATTGTTTAAATCTGGGACTGCAGAACTTCGACCTCCACTGCTTCCTCCTCCAAACATCATCGATGATGAAAAACGATGTAGTTCTTCTGGTGTTGGACTATAAGGGTTGTGTGGTTGTGGGCTCAACGAAGCCATGTGTGGCCTGTACGGAGATGGTTGTCACCGAGAGCTTCCAGCACCCCCATGGGATTGTATGTTCATCACTAAATAAACCTTCGGCTCCCAGAAAATGTTACAAAGCTGTTGAAGGTGCGTATCCGTTGCGACCACCGAAGGTACCTTCCTCCCACTTCTTGTTTCAACAAGATTATATAGGGTGTAAGAACCCACCATGGCATGAGAATCGAGGATGTATTGAACATTTCTTCGCAATTCTTCTATCGTGATATCATGAGAGGGTATCATGACAACTCTTTCTTCTCCGCCGATGTAGTTGTATAGATTATCCCATTGACCATTGTAATGCAAAATAATAGAACAGAAATCCATTTTTTTTTAATTTAGAGAGAGTTTTTGGAGTTTGAGTGTTTGAGTTAGAGATAGTTTTCAGAGTATGGGAGTGTTTTGGAATTAGTGTTTTTTTAATCTCTTTTTTGAGAAAAATTGAATTGTAATTCAATCCCCGAATGGTCCAAAATTATTTCTGTAGAGTATAGTACATATATTGATTTATTTTTGCATCTTTGCAGGTGAATTCTTTCTGAAAAATTGCAGTGTAGTATAAAGTGAATTGGTAAAAAATTATAGTTGTATTGTGTAGTACATATTGAATAGTCCACCTTGAATTATTTGAGCATCTTTGCAGTAAAAATTTTATCATATTAATTATCACTTTGAATTCAATGTATTGGCATGCATGTGTTTTGTACGATGCATGCAAAAGTGAATTGAGTGTCATTCACGTGAAACAAAACCTGATTGATAAATAATTTTTAATTAAAAATTGAAATATATCTCATTTTGCCGGAATCCATCTCAATTTAGCGAAATATATCCCGTGTAATATATCCCAATTTTGGAAGTATATATCATCGAATTTCTATTTTTTTTAAATAAAAACCGAAATATATCTCATTTTGCCGAAATCCATCTCAATTTAGCGAAATATATCCCGTGTAATATATCCCAATTTTGGAAGTATATATCATCGAATTTCTATATTTTTTTTAAATAAAAACCAAAATATATCTCATTTTGCCGAAATCCATCTCAATTTAGCGAAATATATCCCGTGTAATATATCCCAATTTTGGAAGTATATATCATCGAATTTCTATATTTTTTTTAAATAAAAACCGAAATATATCTCATTTTGCCGGAATCCATCTCAATTTAGCGAAATATATCCCGTGTAATATATCCCAATTTTGGAAGTATATGTCATCGATTTTCTATTTTTTTTAAATAAAAATCGAAATATATCTCATTTTGCCGAAATCCATCTCAATTTAGCGAAATATATCCCGTGTAATATATCCCAATTTTGGAAGTATATATCATCGAATTTCTTTTTTTTAAAAAAATAAAACCGAAATATATCTCATTTTGCCGAAATCCATCTCCATTTTGCGGAAGTAGTATATAACATCGAATGTTTTTTTTTAAATTAAAGATCGAAATATATCTCAATTTGAAAATCGAAATTTATCTCAATTTTTATTCTTTTATTGTAAATTATTCTATGCTTTTAATCTTTTATATTATTCTTTTATAATCGTGATTTATCCTTATTTTTAACTTGAATTCAAATTCAACATATTGGACTTTAGACAATATCCAAAAAATGCAAACTGAAATCAAATTAAATATAAAGAGCATTAAATGATTAACATCTTAAATTCGAGCACACTCCCAATTAAACTTTATTTTAATTTTTATTTACGATAAATAATGTAATAATTTGCTTAAAAATTCGAATCAATAAATTACAAGCACACTCACAATTGTATTAATTTGAAATCGAATATTATTCAACAATATGTCTAAAATATTACACATTTTGATAGCAGTCGGCGAGCTAGTGAAGGAGATGTGGGAGAAGAGACTGACGGGGAGGAGATAGCAGTGCCACTAGGTCTCCTTCATCTCTTTCGCTGCTTAAATATATTAATTAGTGAGCCATCAGAAATAGCAACATCGTTGACGCTCACTAAGCATAACCTTTCATCTCTTTTCCCGTATCATAGAAGCTAGGGCTGATGTTTGGAAGCATCTTTTGGTTGCTTTCCCTGCTTCTGGTTTCGGGAAAAGGAGAAAGATGTTGAGGAATCCGGATAAAGGACTTTAACTACATGTGACGTAGGAAAAATCCTCTTCCGGACTGTTTGACGTAAGGAAAATCCTCTTCCATTTGAACAAGTGCACGATATCTTTTTTCTTTTTTTATTACTTGGTATGAGGGCAATAAAGAGGAATAACATATGCATGCATTTTGAGTGGAATAAAGAAAAAGGATATATGCATGCATTGAGTAAATTGGAGATAAAGGTCATTTGTATTGAGATGTGAATTTGAAGTAAAATCGTCCTCCCTTAAATAGAAGTAAAATTTGGAAAAATAAAAATTGTTTAAAAAAAATTAAGTAATCGATTGAAATGTCAAATTATTGAGCAAGTTCGTCCAAATCAATTCGTGTAGTGCATGTATTATTTCTGAATTACAGCTGTATTGTGTAGTACATAGTGAATAGTTCTACTTGAATTATTTGAGCATCTATCCCGATTCAGTGTATTGGCATGCATGTGTCTTGTACGATGCATGCAAAAGTGAATTGATAGTCATTCACGTGAAAAAAACAGTGCTTGAAAATTTGTTTTTTAAAAAATACCGAAATCAAGCCCAAAATACCGAAATCCATCTCAATTTAGCAAAATATATCCCGTTAAATCAAGCCCAATTTAGAGTTATTTCTCATGTGTTTTTATAATTTATTTTTAAAATTAAAACCGAAATATATCTCAAATTACCGAAATCCATCTCAATTTAGCGAAATATATCCCTTTAAATCTTGCCCATTCTCATAATATTTTATATTTTTTTTAAATTTATTACAAGAAATAATTCCATATTTTGCTACAATATCCGAAGCAATAAATTACAAGCACACGCACACTCAAAAATGTATTAATTTGAATGCGAATATTATTCAACAATATGCCTAAAAGACTACACATTTTGATACAAGGACGGAGATAGCAGTGCCATTGGGTTGTAAAAATATGTAGCAGTCGGCGAGCTAGTGAAGGAGAAGTTGTTGTTGCTCCGCGGAGCTTCATCTCTTTCGCCCCTTAACTATAGTAATAAGTGAGCAACAAAACTGCAAAACCACTGATTACTTCCCATTTCGGCGATCACTTCCCATTTCGAGCTCACTTATTATAAGCGTTCATCTCTTATCCCATTAAGAAGAAGCTAGGGCCTAAGTGCTGGAACACCCGGTGATCGCTTCCCTCTTTTGTATTTTCGGGATAAAAGAGAGACGTTGAGGAATCCGGACATAGGAAAAATCCTCTTCCGGACTGTTTGTTGTAGGAAAATTCCTCTTCCATTTGAGCAAGTGCACGATATCTTTGCTCTTTTTTAGTACTTCGTATGAGTGGAATAAAGAGGAATAACATGCGTATGCATTTTGAGTGGAATAGTGAGAAAGGATATATGCATGCATTGAGTGGATTGGAGATAACGGTCATTTGTAGTGAGATATGAATTTTTAGTAAAATCATCCTTCCTTAAATAGAAGTGAAATTTGGAAAGAAAAAATTATTTAAAAATTATTGAGCAAGTCCGTCCAAAAAATTGTGTGGTGCATGAATTATTGAGAATAGGAGTTCACGTGAAAGTAGTTCAATAATGTAGTCCAATTGAGAACCTTTGCAGGCATTTATTGAGTCAAAAGTAAAATTGGCACAGAAATTCATGTGTAAAAGTAATATTGATGTGATATGTGTATAAAATTTGAGGAGGGTGTAGTGTTGTATCACCGATTTCATCCACATTCAAAAAGACCAAAATCCAGTTCAATTGGCCGAGATCTAGGCCAATTACATGAAATATATCCCAATTTAGCAAAATATATCCCAATTTGAACTATATTACCACTAATTCCAGTTCAATTGGCCGAGATCTAGGCCAATTGCATGAAATATATCCCAATTTAGTGAAATATATCCCAATTTAGCGAAATATATCCCAATTTGAACTATATTTCCACGAATTATAGTTCTAATCGAACTATAATGTAGTATTGTACTACAATTGTCTACATTATTGTGTAATTACACAAATTATAGTTCTAATCGAACTATAATGCAGCATTGTACTACAATTGTCTACATTATTGTGTAATTACACAAATTATAGTTCTAATCGAACTATAATGTAGTATTGTACTACAATCATCTACATTATTGTGTAATTACGCAAATTATAGTTCTAATCGAACTATAATGTAGTATTGTACTACAATCGTCTACATTATTGTGAAATTACACAAATTATTGTTCTAATCGAACTATAATGTAGTATTGTACTACAATCATCTACATTATTGTGTAATTACACGAATTATAGTTCTAATCGAACTATAATGTAGTATTGTACTACAATCATCTACATTATTGTGTAATTACACGAATTATAGTTCTAATCGAACTATAATGTAGTATTGTACTACAATTGTCTACATTATTGTGTAATTACACGAATTATAGTTCTAATCGAAATATAGCTCAATTTAAGGAGATCCATCTCAATTTTGCCGAAATATATCCCAATTTTAGGGAAATATATCTCAATTGGCCGAAATCCATCTCAATTTAGCAAAATATATCCCGTCAAATATATCCTAATTTTTAAGCATTTTATCATCCAATTTTTATTATTTTTTTTAATCGAAAAAATCGAAGTATATCTCAAA
>JAPKLW010001142.1:146953-195538 GCA_026898455.1 Plectranthus barbatus | reverse complement strand
AATTTTTATTATTTTTTTTAATCGAAAAAATCGAAGTATATCTCAAATGCCGAAATCCATCTCAATTTAGCGAAATATATCCCGTCAAATATATCCCAATTTTGAAGCATTTTATCATCCAATTTTTATTATTTTTTTTAATTGAAAAAATTGAAGTATATCTCAAATGCCGAAATCCATCTCAATTTAGCAAAATATATCCCGTCAAATATATCCCAATTTTTAAGCATTTTATCATCCAATTTTTATTATATTTTTAATCGAAAAATCGAATTATATCTCAAATGCCGAAATCCATCTCAATTTAGCGAAATATATCCCGTCAGATATATCCCAATTTTTAAGCATTTTATCATCCAATTTTTTTTATTTTTTTTAATCGAAAAAATCAAAGTATATCTCAAATGCCGAAATCCATCTCAATTTAGCGAAATATATCGCGTCAAATATATCCCAATTTTTAAGCATTTTATCATCCAATTTTTTTTATTTTTTTTAATCGAAAAAATCGAAGTATATCTCAAATGCCGAAATCCATCTCAATTTAGCGAAATATATCCCGTCAAATATATCCCAATTTTTAAGAATTTTATCATCCAAATTTTTTTTTAATCGAAAAAATCGAAGTATATCTCAAATGCAGAAATCCATCTCAATTTAGCGAAATATATCCCGTCAAATATATCCCAATTTTTAAGCATTTTATCATCCAATTTTTTTTAAATCGGAACATGAACCATTTCAACATATTTAGCATTAAACAATATAAAAAGAAATGCAGTCTGAAATCAAATTTAATTCAAACATAAACATCATTAAACAATATCCAAAATATCCCAATTACAAAAACCATAAAATTCACAAAGCAAATTGTCAATATGCTACACTAACATTAATTATCATCGAATGACAAATCAAAAATCGACCATGCCATAAACATCCTATATTTTTCTTCCACATCTTCCCTTTGAACCCAGTATTGATTCGGTCTCCCACATATCAACTGGTCCATGTGAATGCAAGCATAAACAGCTTCATTCAACTCCTCATAAGCACTGAAATTTTTAGTAAAATCGAGAGCCAATGGCCGATCAATTTCTACCAATTTTGTTAAGTTCAAAATAATTGTCGACGCGTAAAAACTTGTAGAATTGATCGGTCATGCGCCTTACAATATCCGCTTTATACCGTTGCATCTGTGGAGTTAGACTGCTCAAGCCGGCATCATACATATGACAACTCCAAGTGGCCAAGTCAATCCTCAGACACAACCAATGATCTCCAGCTTAATATGGCATGAGTAACTTTAAAAAAATAAAAGACAATTAAAATGATTTCAATGGATTAAAATTATTTAAAATTCGAATTCAAATGATTAAAACACTTACAACTGAAGCCGTGTACCAATTTCGAGAACTTGGACTATCTTCTCTTTTAATGAAATCCAGTAATTCTTGGGAAACAGTAGGGGCTTTACTTCGAGGTGCAACACTTGAAGGATAGGACTTGAAGAACAGAGACTGTAAAAAAACATAACCAAAATAAAAATTATAATAAAAAAAATTAAAGTTAAAAATAAAAAGCTTAATTTAAATAAATTATATCGAACCTGTAATCTCAGGCTTACAACACGAACCCAATCTGAATTATAAGTACGTGAAACGTACTTATTCTTCGTAATCAACTTCATGTTGTGGGCCTCAACATAAAGCTCCACATGAGCCTGAGAGATTTTTGTGTTGAGGTCTTCAAGTTTTTCAAAGAATAATTGGCTCAACTTAACTCCATTTGTCTGTGAAACCCGGTGTTGATTTTCGCCAGACTCTCTATATTGACGATAATTTTTCACGACATCCTTTTTCACGCCTACAGGTCCACACTTTTTGAACTTTCGCTCATTCTCGTCATCACTACCAGAAGACTGCAATTTTATAAAAAAATATCAACATAAAGAGAACATCAAATACTACAAAAAATTAATTTAAATTATACCTCATCACTTCGAGATTGAAGTTAAGGTTGAGGTTGAGGTTGAGGCTGAGAACTAGAAGCATCGGTTTGCCGACATGCATGAATAGCTTCATTAACAAACTCCTTAATTCTTGCATTGAAGCCAGGTACCACCTCATCAAAAATGAATTGCTTCACTCGAGCAAAAAGCTTATCATCTCTCTCTTGCCTCCGAGATTCCCCTCCAGAAGATGAATCCGAGGACTGCCTACTAGTCCTCTTCCTCCTCCTCCTCGCCAATTTTGTCTGTGGCTCGAACTCGGGGTGCTCAGTCTCAAGCTCATGCTGCTCGCTCTCAAACTGAGGCTCCTCTTCCTCATTCACCTCCACATTTACCAAATACCCGCCTTCATGCCATGCCTCATCGTGGATGACATTCTCAATGTCATGCTCATTGTGGGCGTCATCGTCAGGCTCAACTAATATCTCTACCCTCTCAGTGTGTTGATGTTTCATGTGCTTCATCATGCACATCATGCACATCATGCTCTATGAAGGGGCCTTGATTGTGGAATATGCGCTGTGTCGATATTGGGGCCACATAATTCACACCCAATGTGCCCGATCCTTGTGATGATCGCCAGTACAGTGTACTCGTTTCCGATGGCGAAGGAGGTAGGGCAGTTAAAACAATTAGCTGCAAGTTTAATTTAATAGTTAAATAAGATAAGATAAGATAAAATAATATTATGATTTTAAAACAAAAATACACACTCACAAAATAATTAGATTACCTGTTGAGAAAAGAAAGCTACCCAATCTTTGATACTAGCGCGTTTAAAACGCCATTTCAACATCCGTGGCTGGGCATTACGGTCTACTATCTTTCCACACGCCTGCAGCCTGCCCCAATTGAGGAATAACCTCATATGCCCAAACCTACCAAAATAATTAAACAAAAAATTAAAGATTATATTTGAATAATTTAGTAATTTATGAAATGGTGAAGAGTTGGATTTTAATACCTGTAGTACCCAAAATGGTCCAGGAAGATGATAGCCTTTCTCAGCGCCATTCCTATTAGTAGGTACATGCGTACTATAATACAAAAGTGCTTTGTATGTGTATGCACCCCAGGGAAATTCGTTCCATGCATCTAAATCTTCACTAAAGACATAGATCCAATTTTCTATTTTTCTTTTATCAGTGTATCCCAACCCAACAAACCAAAATGCTAAAATGTTAGCAACCATAAGGTACAAATGCCTATGGGTACTGTCAACATTTTTGCATTCAAATCGCTCCAAGAGCTGTTTACTACTAAGTTGTTCTCCCGCACAAAAGACTCAAAAAACAGTACTAACATCTAAAGAATGCTTAGCAGTAGGATTAAAACAAGAAGTACCAAATCAAAAACCACTAATAAGAGAAAATTCACTCGGTGAAAAAATGAGATCCCGGCCACCCACTCGGAAGGTTAACACTTCATCATTATTTGATTGAATTTGATGAGTAAAAAGTTCAAATAAAGACTGAGAAGAACTAAGACCATTATCAACCCAACCCAATAAATGACTGAAAACCCCGTTCGTAAACTCATCTACTAAGCCTTGTTCTCCAATAGAAAATAATGTCCTCTTAATTGTATCTAGGACTTTAAATTTATAGAACAAATTAGTCTTGGCCTTGCATCCATGAAGATCATATCTTATCCACTGTGGCTGCAAATTTTACAAAATTGGCTCATGATTACGTGTTTTTCTCTAATTCTAAAAAAAAATAAACAACATACACAAAACCAAACATAACCATATATTCAGCCGCACATTCACATTACCAAACTAAAACATATAAACATGAATTCATGCATGTGTATTATTGCCGATAATTTTTTTAAAAAAATTCTACCATATATTCAACATCGAATGACTATGAAAATGAAGAATATATCTCAAAAAAGCAGCAAATAATTAAAAAAAAACAAGATTCACTGCGCACATAAAATCAAATAAGAGGCCGGAAATACTAACCTGCGCCGTCGACATGGTCGGCCGGATAATTGCTGCATGGGTGTGAGTTTGTTGTGTTCGAAGGTGGTATTCCAGCCGAAAGCCTCTATTATTCACGCCCAATTTTGTTTTTTTAGGTTTCGAATTGATTAAGTGGGTGTAGTTGTTGTGCAAATCCATCTGGATGAGGGTGTACTTCTCGGATATGGTCACCCCACCCACAAAGGATATAGAGTGTTAAACAAGACTACTGGGATTGTGGAAATAACATGCAATGTTATTTTTTATGAATCTACTTTAGTGCGCAGAGCTATCAATGAGACAAAGGATAACAATCATGAGACTAATGATGTCAATGGTCAATCGATCCTGAATTGTTATGAACACTTACGATTTGACCCGACTAAGTCTATGAATGAATGTAATCCTGTTTAAACAAAACCAGGAGACCAGGCCAGTGATGCTAACGTTCATGCTGAGGCCAACCCCCAAAAGGATATTTCTAATTCGCTTGATGATTAAGACGAGGAAAACTCCAATCCTATCCCCGTCGCTGAGGTAGTCAATGCTGCTGAAGATCTTAGCAGAGGAGCTGCTGAGATACCAGCTGCCAAGATACCAGATGCTGAGGCACCTACTGCTGAAAATTCCACTGGAAGAGGAGATCCAGACTATGATATTCCTATAGCCGAAGGACGGGCTGCTGAAGAAACACCTCCTATTGAAGATCAAAATCCTAACACACAAGATGCTGAGAATGAAGTGGTCAATGCAGAACAGACAAATAATCTCAGAAGAAGAAGAACTGCTGGAGAACCAATCAGACCAGCATGGCTGCGGGCACATCCACTAGAAGATGTTCTTGGAAATATCAATGACCCCATCTTGACCAGACAAGGATCTGCAATGTTTTCATGCTATCTATCAAGTGAAGAACCAACTAAAGTGGAGGATGCACTACGTGACCCAGACTGGGTAAACGCTATGCAAGAGGAGCTTGCTGAATTTTCTCGCAACCACGTATGGGATCTAGTGGATAGACCACAGCACCAGAACGTCATAGGCACCAAATGGGTCTTCAAGAACAAGAAGAATGAATCAGGCTTGGTGGTGAGAAATAAAGCACGCCTTGTAGCCAAAGGGTACAAACAATGTGAAGGCATCGACTATGATGAGACATTTGCGCCAGTAGCAAGACTAGAAGCAATCAGATTATTTCTCGCTTATGCAGTGCATCATGAATTCTCGGTCATGCAAATGGACGTTAAAAGTGCATTCTTAATGGGGAACTCAAGGAAGAAGTCTATGTTGAGCAGCCTCCAGGTTTTGAGAATGGAAATCAGGTCTATAAGCTAAGAAAAGCCTTGTATGGACTAAAGCAAGCACCTCGAGCTTGGTATGGAACTTTATCTAAGTTTCTACTCGACAATGGCTTCAAAAAGGGAAGGATTGATCAAACACTCTTTCGAATTAAGGACGAAGGAAGCATTCTACTCGTACAGATCTATGTTGATGACATCATCTTTGGCTCAAAGAATCAAGCTCTCTGTGACAAATTCTCAAAGCTAATGATGAGTAATTTTCAAATGAGTATGATGGGAAGAATGTCCTATTTTCTCAGACTTCAAGTTCACCAATCAAGTGAAGGAATTTTCATTCATCAAAAGAAATATACGCGAGATCTCATTGCTAAATACTGTCCAGAGAAATCCAAGAGCTTAAGGATCCCCATCAGCAATGCGTGTTTAGCAGATCTTGAAAAAGATGGAGATGCAGTCAATCCTACCTTATATCGAGGAATCATCGGATCTCTGCTATAACTTACTGCCAGTAGACCCGATATATCATATGTTGTGGGACTATGTGCCAGATATCAATCTCAACCAAACAAGACACATCTTGACACAGCAAAGCGAATCATCCGTTACTTAAAATGCACAGAAGGCTTAGGGATTTGGTATCCAAGAGCCGAAAGTCTAGCTCTAAGTGGATATTCAGATTCTGACTTTGGAGGATGCAAAATCGACAGGAAAAGCACCAGTGGTACATGTCAATTCCTTGGTCACAAATTGATTAGCTGGTTCAGCAAAAAGCAACACTCGGTAGCAACCTCAACCACCGAAGCAGAGTATGTAGCGGCTGCTAGTTGCTGTCAGCAAATTTTGTGGATCCGACAACAACTCCAAGATTATGACATCTCACCTGAATGCGTGCCAATCTACTGTGACAATAATAGTGCTATGTGCATCACAAAGAATCCAGTACATCATTCCAGGACAAAACACATTGACATCTGACATCATTTTATTCGTGATCATCAAGAAAAGAAGGATATTGATATTCAGCAAATATGTACTGAGGATCAAATAGCAGATATCTTCACTAAGCCCCTTGCAGAGGTAAGATTCAAAGAATTATGCATCAAATTGGGTATGATGGAACTAGATATTGCTGTGGATGAATGAGATATTATTCTCAATCTTTCTGGTTTTCTTGGATTTTCTTATGGTACTTCCAACATTTATGAAGAACTCTATGAAGTATGCCAGTCCAATGGCGAAATGACGAATATGTCCCTATCAATGCTTAGGAGATAAATTGATTCTGCTCGGCAAGCTATGAAAAATGAAGATGACATCTATACTCTGTCTCGAAAGACAAACATCAAGAGAACGAAATATTCATACATTCATTTTCAAAAGAGGAACATGTCCTCATTACAAAAGGAAGAGACGGCACCTTCGGCCAAAATACAAAAGGAAATACAAGATTTATTATGAAGTTTATCTAGAAAGGCGACACAGACTTATAGGGATAGAAATCAGCCCCTTGAAGGTTGGATGGACCGTCAGCGATCTCTGGAAAGTACTTCTCCATCAACCAGCTGAGCTGCATCCCATTCCGCAGAGGCACGAACGGATGGAGCTTGACAGCTTCCCAGACGTTCTTGAAAATGTATCCGGCCCAGTCAATGGAAGCAGCATCGTCCATGGCCATCATCACCTGCCAAATAGGTCTTGAGAAACAAAGGTCATAAGGTTCCTCTCCAAGAAGGATTTCATGGGCAATGCGAAACAGGACCCAATATGGTGTCCTAAGGCCCGACGCAGGGATGTCAGGGCTGAAATAAAAATGAGGAGAATGACGCCACTTCTCCCATGCCAGCCATTCTGGAGCCACCTCCTCTGAAAGATAGTCCTCCACAGACAACGGACCTCGAGGAAGCCCGAAATCAACCGCAAAGGTGTCAGGGGTCCAATGAACAAGCTTGTTATGGAACACCCCATAGACTGAGCCTGGACCCACATGGCATTCACTAAGGAAATCCCTCAACACTTCCTCCTGGAAACGATGAGGAGTAGCACACATAAATTGCGAAAGAACCCCCCACTGCAACGTAGATATGACCTTCACCGCCACATTACACTCATCTA
Organism: Plectranthus barbatus; assembly: GCA_026898455.1. Lineage (NCBI taxonomy): Eukaryota > Viridiplantae > Streptophyta > Magnoliopsida > Lamiales > Lamiaceae > Plectranthus > Plectranthus barbatus. The sequence continues at coordinate 188,145 of JAPKLW010001142.1, read as the reverse complement.
TGTAGTATCTATCCAGACCCGGCTCATCAAGGATCAGGTTACGTCGGATATCTATGACTCGGGGAGGAGATTCCATGACTGAAGAAAAGGACTCGATTTTCTTGAAAAAGAAGAAGACTAAAAGAGTGAATCAGGAAAGAAGGAAAGATGAGATGTTGGATAATCTCAAACTCCGGTATTTAAAGAGGATTTCTCATTTATGACGAGAAGAAAGAGAAAAATCTGTTTGAAGATCGCAATGATTCATCCCTTGGAATACGAAACGTCGCCAATAAAGGAATCGACGTGTATGCATGGGAAGTCAAATCACTTTTTCCAGCAATAGGGAGCAAGGAGTATTGAAAAGTTCGAGGATCGCATCATCATATTTTTATTTTAAGCTCTCTTTGACTCAGCAGTTCTTCGAAAGTTGTTGGAAATCAGAATGCTGAAAGGGATCATCTTCTATCAGCATCCTTGAATGGATGCTAAGCAATAACATATCCCGAATCGAGGCGGGATGACTCAAAATTCAAACTTGATGGGACCCGATCAGGCGTAAATAATGCGTGCACACGGCGGCACCAACTGAGGAGACGCCACGTTAGAAACACTTGAGTGTGTCTCGGAGCATGGGAAGCCATATGGAAAGACGCGTTTATTCTGAACCGTCGATCTATCTTTCCGCAGATTTTCCCTCAACCGTTAGATCTCACAATCAAATTAACCCTACCCTTCGCTCTGATCACTGTTCATTTTCTTCTCATCTTTCTGAAATCAAAAATCCCCAAACCAAAAGTCTCCATAAAATTTGAAATTATTTCAGACTTTCCCTCACAGACATGGCCACAGACTCCGAAGCCTCATCTTCCCAGAAATCTACTAGTCAGGACCATCGCCCTGAATCCAATGAACCTCGTCCATTCAATTTTCCACCAAATTCTGAAGAACCCCTTCATATGCGACATGCACCAGGGTTCACTGGGATCCTAAAGAAGGAAGATATTGATGATTCTATATCATATGGTCAACTTGTCATGATGGCAAAGAAGAAATCCCTAGCCGGCCACTCAAAGGAACAGAGGCGTCTGGATCAAATCATGAAAGATAGGATCCTGTACAAACGTCTTGCTGCTGAACATATTCTGGATTGGATAATGGATATCCTCGAGAGCGAACAGGTAACCCAATACTTATCCGCTGAACCCATGCATTTTCATCCGCATATGGTTTCTGAATTTTATGCCAGAGCAGTCATGAGTAAAGATGGAAAATCCTTTAAAACTTGTGTTTATGGAAGTATCATTGAAGTAAGTGCCAAAATTCTTGCAAAAACTTTTCGTCTTCGGAATGAGGGGGAACGTATATCTCAGTACAAGGTAACTGATTATGATGAGATGGAAAGACGTTGGAATTCTTGGAAGAAGCCTGGAGTACTGAAGGATAAGAAAGGTCATGTGATTACTTTCCGGGTTGCCACACCCATTAACTCCTTACAGGATGAATTTAAAACTCTAGCCGAATTGGTGATCAAGATGTTCCAATGCGACGCCGGTTCATATTCTGAACTTTCTGCTAAGAAATACGCAGAAATGATGGCTCTCACAGACAAAGTGAAGGGAAATTGGGCTGAGTACTTCTTCGAACGATGGGCAGAACATGCCAGGAAGAACGATCACATGTCTGTGGATGGAACCTTTTCCTCAAATGTTAATTTTGGATTGAAAATAAGCAAGTTTCTGGAACTGGTCATGCATTCAACGAAAATTGATCAAGGAGTAAAGTTGCTCTCCACTGATTTCATTCTAGTCACACGAAAAGCAACCAATCCTCTTGATTACAAGAAACCAAGAAGGTTGACCGATAAATCTAATGTGGATGCGGACAAACCTACTTCAGATGAGGAAGTAGACGAGCATTCCTTGGGCGAACAAGTACTGCAGATAGCAACGCCTATCTCTGCTGAGGAGATGGCAGCATTAACTCAGAACGCTGAAATAGAGCAATGTTTCAAGCAGCTTGATGATATTGTAGCTCTTGGAGAAATACCAACCGAACAGATTGTTATGGACCAAAAGGCCGCCCTTCAGCAGCCACCCGTAATTGGTCAACTTGCTGTTCCAATTTCTTCTGAACAACAAAAGGCTACTGCTCCCATTAGGAACAGAAGATCTGGTCGTCAGCGACTACGCAAAGTTGCTGAGTTAGCCACTGTCCCGACCTCAAAAGTACCTGACTCTCCCCTATCATCCAAAAGTTATGAAGAACGCTTGCAAGGCATACGTGAAAATAAACGAAAGCGTGAAGAAAAGAGGAAGGCACAGGAACTAAAGGAATATAGAAAGGAGAGGGATAGAATCACATTCGAACGAAGGGATCTAAACTTTGAAAGAGTAAAAAGATCTCATCTAGAACGAGAAAGTCAAAAGGATAATGATGATCTCACACCCGATAAAGAAGCTGCTGAGGATTCAAGCAGAGCAGCAAAGAAAGGGAAGACGAAAATAGACTCTACTTTGACCGAAAAGGACATGGATAATCCTTCAAAGACTACAACTGCAGCAGACGGTATGACTGACAAAGAGTTGGATATGCTGATTCAATCTGGCGCTTTTGAAGCTACGGAACATTCCAAAGGTGAATCGGTCAAATTTCGCGAACCAATTGCTACATCTTTTCAAGACAGTAGCTCAAAGGAGAACGAAACACGACCAGAGACAGCTGACATACATTCCAAAGATAAGGACGCAGGACCATCAGCAATATCTAAGGAAAGCGCGAATACAAACATGTCTACTGCAGAGCCGGTTGTGAAGGAAAACACCGAGGATCCTAAATCTGGATCCATCACTGCCAAGGAATCCTCTGATACGGAAGATATTATTGGATCTGCGAAAGAACCACCAACTGAAGCCATAGGTCATACAAATGGTGAAGAATCCACAGTGGTTGAAATCCTTATGGAAGAAACCATTGAAGAAACAGAGAAAACCTCTACTGAAGCTGACAACTCTGTGAAACCAATCATTGAAGAATCTAATGCAACCGATGAAGCTATGGCAGATACTGCTGAAGACGTCCATGTTGCTGAGGAAACACCAGCCGCTGCTGATAACATCGATCAATCAGAAGATACAATGGACCTAGAAGTCTCCTCTACTGGATATCTGGACGAGTCCACCTGTTCATCAGAATTTGATTCTGAGGGGGAATCTGCCGAAGTGTTTGATGCCAAAACCCTTCGAAAATACCCCACTTTACTAAATGAACAACTGAGGATACCTTTTGATGGTTTACCTGGCAAACTTTTTCGCTCACGAAGAATAGCACAATGGTGTGCTGCTGTCTCAGTTAATGAAGATATGAATGCTGATCTCAGAGATTGGAGTGAAGAGATCTTAGCCTTCGTAGAGCAAGAAGTACATAGGGACATCACAGGTGTCTTTTCTGGTGTGATTAATGAAGAAACAGAGGAAGGCAGAGTGCTTGGCACTCAATTTCGACGATGGAAGACTTATGATTACATCATGCATGAACTCTGTTTTGAGGAAAGGATGATTATTATCGCTAGAAAAGGTCTTAACTTCTGGCGTTCCGAAGAATCATGGGCAAATGAGTGGATGGACCAGCCTTCCTGCACAAGACAATATACTGATCAACAAGTACATGCTCGATTGCAAGCCATCCGAGCTCACAGGAAGTATCTTCCATCACAGTCCCTGCCAAGATCACAGTTTGCGCCAGATAAGAAGTCTTTGGCGCACATGGCACTAACCAAATGACAAAGGGCTGCAATGATTGCTTATCGGAAATGGAAAGCTGCTTATGAGGAGAAAGTGCGGGTTAGAAATCTTAAACTAGCCGCGCTCGAAGAAGAAAAAGAGAAGGAGGCTAGACGACAGGACTATCTCAAAATAATCAACTTTCAGAAAGGATATACTGGAATCGCAACTTCATCTCATGTCTCTGAAACTCAAGGTTCTGATTCAACTATTGGACAGAATACAATGAGTGAATCCTTGGAAGTAGCTACAAATGTAGCTCTTGATGTTGCCACACAAAGAGTTAACGCAGCAACACAAGCATCTGAAATTGGTACAGTGGAAAGTGAAGATGGTGAAGCTACTACATTAGCAGGCAGTACTGAAATAGTTCTCTCTGACAAACCCATTGACGCTGAACCAGTCCAAGTAAGCTTCCAATCTCTTGTCAACATTCTTCACAACGCCCTGCATCAACGCGATATCCAGCAAGCCAGATTCAATGAAGAAGTCCTGAAAGAAGTTGCTGATGTCGGCGGCGCAATCTCTGGTGTGAAAACCTCTGTCTCAGAAGTTCAGCAACAAGTTGGACAAGTCACTACCAAAATCATACATGTCGAAGAAACCGTGTCTACGGTACAATCAAATGTGATGACTCTCCACGACAATCTTGACGCCCACAAGTCTTTCACCACCTCTGTTTTGGATGCTCTCAATTGCTGAACAAGCAAGGATAAAAGTAGAGGAAGCCGAGCTGACACTGAAAGAAAAAAAAATTAACGAACAATGATGGAACGAAGAATGAAGCTAGCAGAACAACAAAGAGAAGACCAACGGGCACGGATTGAACAGATGGAGAAACTAATGGCCATGACGATGAAGAAAGTTGAATCTCTTGAGAAGCCAAAACCTCCACCAGATGCTCAGAATTAAGATATTTAAATGGTTGCTGTATGCTTTGCTTGCAATTTTGCTCTTAATTTCTAAGCTAAGTCTCAGCAATCCTTTATAAGCTTTGATCGCACCAAAAAGGGGGAAATTGTTGGGAAAATACTTGTAAATTACCCTTAGGATATTATTGTAAAAGGTTTTGTTGGATCAAACCTTAGTAGACGGTCGATCATTGTTGAACCTTAGCATAGCTTAGCAACTGATGTAATGTCCTGTATAGGTTAAAACATCATGTTGTAATAGAATAAGATAATTGAAATATCTCAGCAAACATCGAACAATGCTGAAGGCTGCCCGAATTAAAAATGCTAAGAAGATCAGCATTCGACAAACACATCCTTGACTGCTGAAGATGCTAGAGTAGCAGACAAAGCACTCGCTGTGCAAGGAGATCAAAAGCATGCTGAAAGAGATCCAGCATCCCGTACCAGCAGAAGCTCAGCAAAGCAAAACAGAACGATTGCTACACCGCCATTCTGACCAACGCGCGACAATTAGCCATGTCAGAAGTAGGACGGAAAAGCCTGTCCAAAAGCTGAAAAATTAGTAAATAGCTACCCGCATTTAAGGAGAAAGATCCGTTGTGTCTAAATGGATCTGTCGACTCAAACTTCAAGATCATAACTATAAAAGGGAAGTCAAAAGAAAATGCAGGAGCTGCTCACTCTCTAACCAGAAATTTAATATACGAAAGAATCCAAAAAGCAAAAAGGCAAGAGAGCAGTCTAGTTGAAAGGTACAATCCAGATATATTCAAAGGCCTTCAACATTCCGAGTGTCTCACTACGTCTGACATTCGTCTGAGTGATTCTTGAACCGGTTCAAGAATCTTCAATCATTGGGATCACTTTCCTTTTAAGGAAAGCATCCAGCAGTCAATTTCTTGTGAAGAAATTGATTAAGGCGGGCATTGAAGCCGAGCACATACGATAGTTCAGAGGGAACTCTAAACTCCTCCAAAGTAAGTGGTGAAAGCGAGTTTTACGAAGGTGCGCCCTTGACTCAGCCGGAGCTACACCAGGAAAGTTCGGGGTATCGGAAGATAGTCGTAAAGCAGACAGATCTTCAGAAGGCTGATTGCTTAACAGGAAAGGCAACTCTTTGTACACCGTATACTTTCTAGTAAAATTCTTAGCGATTTGGCTAAGGAGTGGACGTAGATCATTTGATCGAACCACTATAAATTGTGTGTTGTCGTGTTGTTACTGCTTTTCGAGCTATTATGTTTTAAAACCTAGTAACCATGTTACTAGTGTATAACTGAAAAGGTAACCTAAGAAAACCTTAACGAAAAATAAAGTTGAGAATAATTTAAATACAAGAAAACGTAATCTATTCCGCTGCACTTCGTGTGTGTACTTTACTGTAACCACGACGACTCTGATCATAAGGGACCAACAAACCCACTTGGACTTGACGAAATATATCTCACTTAGACGAGATATATTTCAAAAGGCCGAAATCTTGCCAAATTGTTTCAAAGAAAGTATTATATTTTAATACACAACAACTCTAAAAATTATTAAAAAATAAGGTTGTGTTATACTATATTAGTAAAAGAGTAATCCGTTAAATATTTCACACAATTCAAAAGATTAGATTGCCTGATTTAGACATTTTAATCTAAAAACTTATACTTTGGCTATTTTTTAAAGTTTTTCATAAGGGTGGCTATTTTGTGAATGTAATTTTCAAATTTGGCTATTCTAAATTTCCCCTATATAAAATATGGGTATCCATTCATTGATTGTTGATAAATGATTGGATAACCCATACATTTATGAAGGTTTCAGATGGACATGGCCGACGTAAACTTTTCAGCCAAATAACATATATTTAAAAAAAAAAATCATTCCACCTCACTTTTGTCTTTTCCTATAACTTGCTTTGCAGGTCATTATAGTGGCTAGTTGAAGAAGAACCTTTGGTGTAAATGGTTTTGAGTATCTCGAGAAAACCTGGGTCACACCTCAAGCATTTGATGAAGATCACTTAGTTAGTTAGGTAGCTCGTCGTCATCTCTATGCCTTGTGAAGATGCAAAGTATAACACATCTATGTTTAACATTGGTGGTGTTAGAATTGATTGAGTCAATGATTATGTTTAACACCTATAAATGTTTAACATCTACGTGTTAGACTTTGCTGAGTAAATCTTATCATTCCATATTTTTTCGTATTAAATTATTTTTGTATATTCAGTTTATTCTAGGATAGATATATACTTTATAAAGATTTAGGAACGATTAGTTTTGAATTTTGGATATATTTAAATAGATTTACTTCCTAATCTTTAGAGATAAATTCAAATCTTTAACATATCTTTTTCATATCTTTAACATATCTTTGACATATCTTTCTCTAGTGTGTGCAGTTGAGATATTTATGCAGATATACATATCAAGGACGAGGCTAACCATATCTACACGAGGCAAATCATATCTACATGAGGATAATCATATCTACACGAGGATGCATTCATATCTACACAAGGCTATTCATATCTACACAAGAATTCATTCATCTACGCCTATATAAAGGGTGTTGGGGTGCACAAATAAAGTGGACGACCTAATTTATTCATAAAGATATATTATACAAGGCGTTCCAACTGCTGTGGTGCGAAGAGAAGGCAGACGACCTATACTATTCATCGTTATATATTATACAAGGCATTCCGACCTTTCAACAAGCGTTCACCGTTCGTTCAACTAGCGAATCTATTCAAGCCGAAGAAGGATCCTACCTCCGGAGAGTGAATCCAACGGTAGAGGAGTTTTGAGGATTGAATCGTTAGTTCGTAAATACGGTTTGTTCATAGTTGTAGTCTCTACTTCTATGTAAATTCAAGTTTCTTCGAGGGAGTGAACCGAGAAGAGGTTTGGATATTTATTATTTTGATTTTGCTGTGTGAACTTCATTATTATAGTAAAATCTATTTTTCGCCGTGAGGCTCTCGCGAGTTTAGAAACTCTAGACTCGTGAAAAATAATTCTTTGTGTCTGCGTTTATTTCCGCTGCATGTTAAACTTTGAATGTGTCAAACATTGACTTCTCTGACATTCTGTTTAACATTACTCTGTTAATCAGGCATATTGAATTCTGCAGGGTTGAACACTTCAACACCTCGATGTTAATAGTAAACTCGGGCACTAAATTCTTTCACCTTGAGTGTTATTCATGGCATCCAACTGTATAGTCTTGAATAATGTTATCAAAGTATCTCAAGACTATTATCTTATCTTGTCTCGAACATTGATTAGGGGTTGTTCAAGCCCATTATATGTATGGTCGTTTTATATGACTTTTTTATAGAGAAAAGATCGAGGAACTTTCTCATACTACTTTTTTTTCTGTGGCAGTCCTTCAATTAGATTATGCTTCGCCAGATGTCGGATTGTGTTGAAGTTCAAATGACTTAGTCTCTTGTGCCACAGCCAGTTTACACCTTCTGAGGAACTGAGTGCTATGAGGCATGTTCCCCTTTCTCCACTGGACTAATCTACAATATAAAGACCTCCTCTTCTGATTCCTCTGATTATGGTCTTGTGTGTCACTTTGTCTATTATGTGACATTCTGATTCTTCAAAACTGACTATATAGCCACTCTTACTTAGTTGGCTTATACAAAGAAGATTGTGCTTCAGAAAAAGTCTAACATTAAGGGGGAGATTGATGATGTTAGACATTTGTGATGTTAAACTTTCCCAATGTTTAACATCAATGTCTAACATATCGGTTGTTAATGTAATACTTTCTCTCCGCTGCTTATGAAATTGGTTATAACTAAATTCCTATTTTTTAGGCAAATATCTTTGACTCCAATTTTGTGTATATTTCTGTTCCTATTTTTCAGGGAAGCGCCCCTACGACTTAACCACTGCCTACATGAATATGTAAGCAGCTTTTTGGAATTATTCATCGAGCAAGTGGACGTAGGAAGATTTCACAACACACGACTGAACGAAGTGAGGACGTGGGTTCTGAGATCGTGTGCTCCAAGGAAGAGAAAGAATAAAAGGAAGATCAAGGCTTGAAGACCGTGTGCGATAGAGTTACAATTTTCAGAAAAAGTCTTAAAGCTCACCATCTTCCACCCTTACTAATCTCAACCTTTCGAATACCTCCTTCATAGTGTAGAGACAATCACCGGAGAGTGAATCCTAAGATTGAGGAAGCACTGTTAAGGATCGTTAGTTTAGGTTAGCAAGTCCTACAATCAAATTTTCTCTAAGGAGTGAACTTAGAGGAAATTTGAGTTATTTTGTATTTTTTATTTCCCGTGTAAAAAGTTTTTTTACTAGTGAAATATTTTGTCATGAGGCAGTCTGGGTTTTAGAAATAAATCCTAGACAAATTAATCCGCTGTGCACTATAATTATGTTCATCACGTGTTACACTTTCTTTACACTCTAACATTAACAAATGTTTTGGTAAACTCGGGCACTACATTTCATCACTTTGGTACACAATTTTGACATATCAAAACAACAAATTAAAGGTGGGATTTCTACATTCATACCTAACATCCGCCAAAGGCAAAATGCCTCTGTTTCGGTCGACGTATGTGGTGTCGATCGACATAGAGCATGTTGATTGGCACACACCCATGTCGATCGATACAGATGTTTGTTTCGAAATTCATGTTGTCGATCACTTTTTTTGGTCGATGCAACCTCCATATTGGTCAACACAATTGGTGTTGATCGACACACGTGCATATCGGTCGACACACTTGTTGTCGATCGACACATAGGATTTTTCAGTTGATATATTCATGTCCGTCAACACACATGCATATCGGTCGACACGCATATCGATCAACATTTGTTTCTGTCAACACGTCCATGTCGATCTACACCCTCTGTGTCAATCGACAAAAATGCAAGTTTCAGGTTTTCAATTCTTCTTTCTTCGATCAATTCGACTTATCTTCGATATCATTCAACATCTCTTTTATCGATTGACATAGAGAGTTGTTCTATTCTTTATCGCTCTGTTCAAAACCTTTTTGAGATGAACCAATCGGATTGATCAAATCTTTTATAACATAAACCTTCTTCGAAACAACTTGATGAGTTCTCATACTCTCAAGCAATGTGCGATGATTCATAATTGATTGTGAAATTCTTTCAATCATAATCTTCGAAGTAATGTTCCGTCATTTGACAAAGTCTCGTATTTGTTCAATTAAGTTGAACCATGAATTTCATTGGTGAGTTTACGCTCGATATGAATCATGAGCTATAAATTTTTGACTACCTTGTTCGTCTAACCAAATTTTTAAATCGTTCTTTAGTATCCTAATCCGATGGCTCAACTTGAGAAGTCCACAATTTATTAAGATTCTAGAACTATGTGTCGTGTCCAATCATAGATAATCTATTATTCCTTGAGGATTTACTCGTATTCCTTATGTCATAGGAAAGTGCAAAGAAAAGATTGACAGCTAGAGCAATCATTTGAGACCACACTAACTAAGGTGGGCTTTCTTTTACCCCTATATTGTGGGCCAAAATAAAATCAAAATGATGTTTTCTTTTCGAAGAAATCATGCATGAAATAAAAATGTTTTGTTTTTAACTGTTTTGTCATTGCCTATTATTTTGTGTTTATTATATGTCCTCTTTGTGGGGCAACCCCACTTAGAGAAGAACATTACACTTGGGAACGTGGATGATGACTACACGTACTGCAAGTCTTTAACGATCGTGCCCGGTTAGTATGAAAAGATGCTATGGGTTAGTGCACTGTGATGCTATCATGTTAAGGGTCGCACCCTACATGGACTAGCGGTGTGACTGTGGTTGGTGGCCACCTCCCAGTCACATGTTTTTGCAGATAGTGTAACTCTTGAAAGTAGGCTTAAATGCATCAACTGTTTTGGTGCCATGGGAGGATTTCAAAGTTAAAATGATGGAGATCCTGGTGGGCTGAAATTAGAGAATTAATTGAAGATTAATTTTCGAATTTAGTTTTTTTATTTGAGTCATTGATTTTTGAAAATTGATATGTAATTTTAAAAAATTAATATTAGTATCTAGTCTTGTTTTGGTCAAAGATATTGAGATATACTTGTTGTATATCTTAATAGATTTGATATGTTTTTTAGATTTGTTTTCCTTAGTAGATTAGGGTTTTGGGGTCGCCTATATATAGGCCTTGTATTAGATAATTTTATTCCGCTTTCAGTTTTAATACAATTTCTGAGATTATCTCCTCAATTATTCTGAAAGCTCACGAATTCTAATAGCCTAGAATTCGAAAATTGACTTATCAAACGGAATTCTGCAGCCGTTTGTGGCGTCTTCGCTATATCCCTCATTGTGATCTGAGTTGCTTCTTGAGTCGTAGGGGTTCGTTCGCGTTCTTGCCTACAGTTCTCTAAGTGTCGAGTCATAAGCGTTGGATTTCCACCATATCTGTTCGAGTCGAGTCAGCGTGCGTCCTTCCGTTCTTCGATTCTGGATTGTGATCTAAACCTTTCTGGTGAGGATCGTATCATAAAACCCTATGTGCAACCCGATAAAAGGAATGACAAAATTATATATGTATGTTTTTTGGCATGTGTTCACTAAGTACAATTTGTACATAGTCCCTTATGTTATTTCTAAAATGCACAAGTTAAAAAGAAGATTTGAAGCAGAGTACGAGGTAGCAAAGGAGTAGAGGTGAAGACTCATCTTTTGTAAGAGTTAGATGTGGAAGTGTGTATCTTCATACACAAACTTCCTTGATAACTTTCCGCTGCTAGACTCAATGTCTTCTGTTAGACTTTTGATATTATCAAACTTGTTTAACTCTGATTATTCATATCTCAAGAAGCCAAGATCATTTCTTGAGGAGGCACCTTAATTATCTTTTGAATTACATGGGATATGTGTGTTGATTTGTATCTTAATTCGCTTGATCTTTCTTATTGATTGATATCCGAATGCATGTCTCGTACCCGATGTGCCTCGATCCCTTGATTACGTTTTGTTTATAAATCGGGATGTGACAAAGTGGTATAAGAGCTAGTTCGTTCTATTTCTTTTGCTCTGAACCGAGGGCCTCAATGTTTAGAGACCTCTAATTTATTCAATAAGTTCAAAACATCCTTGACCAGCTCCTACTCTTGCACTCGTACTCGACGCTGCATCAAGATAAATATTTTTTTGCATAAATTGTTGCATTAAGTTTAAGGCACAAGCCTTCCTTTTGAATTGTGGAAGTTTCGATGCATATATTGTTGCATCTCTTAAAGTTCATATAGAGTTATAGCAAGGATTGCTGCGTTGTGATAGGAAGAATCATTTTGGGGCTGAGCCACAGCGAGGACGAGGATGAACGTCGTCAACCTCCCCCGTTGATAACCAACAGTGATATTTACTTTTGTTTTACATTGTTCATGTCGGTCTATTGTTCATGTCGAATTCAGCTGTTTATTTCTTGAGGTGCTTTGGAGCTGAATTCTTATTTAATTTTGTTTTTTTTAAAAAATGTATTTTTACTGTTCACTGAGCTTGCATAGTTTTACTAATACTGTTTTGGAACATTGATAGATAATCTTCTTTTATGTGAGAGCTTACCTCTATAATTGAATCATTGATACGTGTCTACCTCTAAGGCTAAATCTTTAGGCTGCACTGTTTTAAAAAATTATCTTAGCCATTTTTGGGATCGATTGAGCCTTTCAAGCCTATCCGATTATCTCATTTTTTTCCCAGTCACCCAACAGAGCAACAAGCCCTTTTCCTTTTCCTTTTTTTTTTTTTTTTTTTTTTTTTTCTCTCACGCCATATATATTATCCAAGTCCACAAATAATTTTTACTTCAACCCTACTTAACTTTTTGAACATTGGGGATAATATTAGCTTTAAGTTTGGGGTAGTGTAGTTTAGGCTGTTTTATTATTATTATTATTATTATTATTATTATTTTAATGATGTCTTGTAACTTGTTTTGTCTTTGTATCTGTGTAAAAGAAACAAGAACTCATTATTTAAAAAACAAGAAAAGGAAAAATGAAATAAATTAACAAGGGGTTTACAAAGGGTAAGGTAGGGTGGCGATGTGGTTGTGGGCGACGGTTCCAATCCACAGCTTCCCATCTCTCTCTCTCACCTCACTCACAAGCTTCATCACCTCCCCTTTCCTGTCGTCCAGAACATCCAGTATCTCTCCCTCGTCGTTCAACCTCGCCACCGTCGTGAACATCTTCCTCCCCGCCTGTTTCGCCAAGTACTTCATCGGGATCGGCAGCCGGAAATACAGGCTCCGCATCCACGGATTGTGGATCAGAACCTCCTGCACCGCCGTTCTGCAGCAGTCGATCGCCACCCAGAAATCGCCTCTCTCGTTCATCCTCACGTTGTCCGGGAATCCCGGCAAATCCGCCATCACTTCCGTTCTCCCCTTTCTCTCTCCCTCCAAGATGTATTTCATCACCCTGCTCATCCAATTCAACACTGTTACAATTTTTCTAGTGTTGTAAAAACGGAGCGAAGCGATTTTTCTTTTAAAAAAAAAAACTCTTATAATTTGAGTTTTTTTTAATTATAATTAATTGATAACCACTTCCAATGATATAAAAGGACAATCCTCTTAGTAGTGTACCTTAATCCAATCCTCTCAAATGCCATAAGTGATGTTAATCAACTAATTTATTGGTTTTAGATCTACAAGGTCGTACTAATGGATTAAAATAATAGAAAATGAGTTAATTATTTTTATCTTTAAAACTTAAATAACATCACATGAGCTTCTTAATTACGTTTAACATAAAAAGGCTTAATAATTCAATATTACTTTATTTATTAACATGGCATGGATTATATTTCCCACACAAATTGTTGAGATCGAGGTTGGGTCTTATGAATTCAGATAATTATAATAATAATTTTATTTTATTTAACATGATTTTCATCCCAAACATATGTGATTGTTTTTTTATTGCAGAAAACACATTTGGGACAAACTCTTTATCCCACTTTTGATACAGGGATCGAGTTTTGAATCAATCCGATCAATTTGGATTATTCAGTTGACGCCAATCTTTTAAAATTAAAAAAATGTTTATTTTAACCTTAATTTTTTAGTTTTTGGGCTAACACTTAAAATAATAATTTATGAATATTTTAATATATATAATTTTATAAATTTTGTTGACCCTCTTACACATTCACCTTTCTTTATTTTCTTTTTTTTTTCTCAATCAAATATATATAAAATTTTCTCCTTCAAAATTAAAATTCATTAAAATCATTTTAAATAAAAACACACTATTCTACTTCAATTTCATGCATAGCCATTATCATTTTTATATTATTATTATTATTATTATTATCTATCAACGACATTAGTACTAAATAGTAAATCGAACTAGAAAACATAAAGCTTGAAATAAGAGACCATGAGCTTAAATACTAAATATAAAGTATAATGTTAATAGCTATTGGCTCCAACTCAATACCTTACCCTTTGTAGACCCACAATTTTTGAGAATTAAGCTTCAATACTCAACACTCACTTATTGGCTCCAACTCATCCGTATTCTTTTAGAGTGCATATTTAATAATAGTAACTATGAACATGAAAACCTATGAACCTCATAATTATCCTCATTAATATACGTGAAAACTAAGAAGTTATCATATTATTAATCAATCCCATCTAACAATTATCAAGACAACCAAAAATCTGAATAGCGTCACCTGCAATTGGTGGTCTCGGTGAAGACAAGGAAAGATTGATCCTTAGACAGCTGCACTCCATTCGGAAACGACAATCCTTCCACCACAACGTGCGTCGTTTTGGTGTGGGGATCGTACCTCAGAAGCCTCCCCGTCGCCTCCCCTTCCAACAGAATGAAGAAATGATCCCTGCATGCATTCCAAATCCCTCACAATATATATATCAAATATATTCATGCATTCATGCATGGATTGATTCAAACACTCACACTCTGTTGTATCTCCTGCTTGAATCCGTGAAGAAAATCGACCCATTTTCATGAATATCGAGATCGTTTGCGAATAGGATCGGCTCCCCATCACTGTGCGTGGCCAGCGGCGTCGCTACGCCACCTTCAGCTCCGACCACCACCAGCCCAAAATAAGCATCTGCAATGTACAGGCTTCCACTTTTCTTGTCGAAGCGCAGCCCCAGTGGCCGCCCGCACTCCGCTTCCACCTTCCACTGCTTCTTCGTCGTCGAGTTCACACCTTGAGCACATACTTTCTCCGACCTGGAAATTGAAACAAGTCGTGCACATATTAAATAAATATCCCACATTGATTCCGGAGTGATGCTAACATCAAATAGTGTTTGTTTCTTACCACTTAGGCGATACGACGGCGAAGGTTTCCCACCCGGTTTCCTCCCCCATCCACCGCACAACGCGGCCGTCGGCCAGCCCCGCATACGGGCCGCGGCCCGAGGGGTCGAACTCGAGAGACTCAGGCCCGAAGACTTCATCCTTAAAAACCAGTTTTCCAAACCCTAAACGGTTCCCGTCATCTCGAGGCCAACTCTGCATCACTTGCTTGTAAGAAGCGATGTCGTTTCTGACGGGCCTGAAGTCTCGGCCCGCAACGGGGCTGAGCCCGAAAGGGTCCATGGCTATGATGCTCAACAGCAGAATAAAGAGTAGAATGTAGGGATGCTGCAGGAGCAGCCGGTGTCGGAGTTGAAGAATTCTCTTCTCCATGAAAAGGTGATGGTGGTGGAAGTAGGATGGGAGGAGGAGGAGGGCGTTAATATATATAAGGTGGGATTCATCATTCATGGCATTGTTGTGATGGAGTTATGTGGTGGGGAGTAGGTTTGATTTTGTACAAAGCCACATGGTCTTCGTCATGCTTATCGTGTTCAAATCGTATAGTTGAGGAGTGGAAAGGAAAGAGATGACATTTTGATTTTTGTTGCGAAAAGGTGGCATGTTTCTTGTCTCAATGAATATGGAAGATCTGTTATGGGTGACGCTGACTAATAACCAACTCAGATATACCGGGGGACCTCGAATCGATCATATCTCTTCACCTATATATTAGGAGTACCGTAAACTCATATATTAAGGAGTATCGTTGAATTACAACAACTTGGGGTATTTTAAACTTTTAGTTTATAGTTTGTTGTATGGTTGCCATTTGGAACCATAATAAATTAAATTTATTTGGTGTAACCATTCATGAGTAGTAATTTCATTAAATTAATCATGTGTGATAATAATGGGTGTTGCTAAATGGACATAATATAGTTGGCCAAAATTTGGCCATAATGTATTAATTAGTGTAATTAATTATAAATGAAACATGAATGTACAATATTGCCCATAACACAAATAATGTATAAAATATTAAAATTATAAGAAACCTTTCATCTCCTTTGTCCCAAATAATTAATAAAAAAAAGTTATACTTATTTGCTTAAATAAATTGAGAGTTTCATAAATTGCCAATGTTAAAACAATCAATTAAATAATAAATTATTATAAAAAAAAATTTAAAAAAATATTACGTTATTTTGCAGATTAATGTAACAAAAAAATATGATATTTTAAAAAATATTACTTTATTTTATAGACTAAAACATCAAATATATGGGAAGGTCTTGGGTTAGGCAGGCCTAAACGATTTAGGCGGGTTTTATCCATTAACCCAATCTTTAGGTGGGTTTTATCCATTAACCCAAACCCAAACCCATATAATATACCCTATTTGGGATGGGTGAACTCATTTGGGTAGGATAAAACCCGCCTAAACCGTTTAGGCCTGCCTAACGCAAGTTTTTGCCCAAATATATAGTATAATGTCAATATCTTATTACTAAAAATTATATAAAAAATTATTTATCAACATTTTATTTTTATCTTCTATTCATCAAACAAAATAAGAATGTATTATTAAATCTTATAATACAATTAGGATGTCAATTTAGTCCGAAACATGCGGGTTGCCCCGATTAACCCGAGCCAAAATGTGGGTTAGGGTCGAAAAATTTTGACCCGAAAAAAATTTAGCCCGAATAGTCCTAGACCGAATAATCCGAGGCCCGATAGGGCTGAACCCAAAACCCGACGGGTTGGCCCGATTAATTCAATTATTATTTTTATTAATATATTTATAATAATTATAGTACTAAAATCTACTTTTGATTTTTAAGATCATATTTATTAGTTAGATTTTAAGTTATATAATTGTATTTAGTTCAAATAGTATTCAATACGTAGTTAAGTTTAATTACTTATGAATTTAAATACAATGTTCGACCGCATTTTGTTGAGGTCGATCATGTTTCGGAGAAGATAACTTTGGGTTGGGTTCACATTTGATTTTGACCTTAACAATCATTTTACCTATAATCAATTGATTATGATTAAAGCTATGTAAGTAACACCCCTCCCATTTAATTGTGTATCATATTCAAATAATTTTATATTAAGGGATTGCATATTAGTTTTATTTTACAATATCTAGTGTTGGTCTTGGTTTTTCAAAGATATTGTAAATTGTACAGCGGAAATAATTGTTTTACGGTAAGCTTGCACTTATCCAAACTGATAGTGACGTGTCAGTTTGGTTTGTCAAATCTTAGTTCAATTTATAAGCCAAGTATGTTTTAAGTCAATTTCAGTTTATATACTGCAACAATCGAATGTTGAGTTTCAAATTGAGTAAGCTGATAAAATGAAAGCAATAAATGAGACAAAGGGTTTATAGAGGTTCAGACTCTAAAGATCCTATGTCCACTCCTCTTCAAACTTGTAGTCTGGAAATCCATTAAGATTAGAACTACATAGGTGCTCCCATGATCTATCGCTTGTTGGTGAATGCCTCGTCCACCGATCCACAAGCTCACTCACTTGGTCTTTACTTGTCATTCTTTTCTCAGCTCCTCGGAGTGTGGGCACAGCATGCAACCTCCTCATCGTCGGAATTGGGTATTTAAAATTTCCCAAAACTATCAGCATGGCGGATGATTGCACGTAAGAGTCAAAGTACTAGACGTACTTAACTGTTGTAATCTTTCTTGGAGAGAAAGATTACTAAAGGATAACTCAAGAAGTTAGAAGTTCTGAGTCTCGTGTTCACAACAGTGACACACGTAAGAGCTTAGACAACCTCAAATGCTGAGTGATAATTTTTTACATCGTTTTAGCTTGTTCGTTAATAGCTAGTTTGATTGGTGTGTATTTTTGGAAGTCTTCGACTATATATAGGCGCAGATCTTCAAATTTGAATTCATATATCCGTTAGAGACAAATTGAATCTTGTCCAATCAGAAGTCTCTGTATAATTACAGTGATCGACAAGTAGGTGGTGCTTTTCCAGAAATCCTGCACTTGCTCCGCTTTTAGGGACATGGATAACGACTGTTCACCTTTTGTCAGAACGGAAGTTTGTGGTCAGTCTGAGGTATCAAGACTAATAAGCTCACGGAAATATCGGGGGTTGTTGAAGATATGCTGCAACAACCCCGATAAAGTCGTAGGTCGATGCTCAACAACTCCAACGCGCATCCCGGAAACCCAAACATTACCATATCATCTATAAATAGGCCTTTGTAAGTCAAAATCCGGCATCTAGCATTCGATATTAATATTCTCTTAATTAATCCCGTTCTAGCTACTCATAAGTTTATTGTTATGCTCGGTATTGCTCCAACTGGAGTTCGATCAAGCTTTTTGTGACATTAGAATAGGTTTTGATTGCATTGTATTTATTTATTTAGGAGCGCATTGTATTTATTTATTTAGGAGCTTATTAATATTGGCGTATTGCGAATATGTGCTTGTTTATTTCTTACGCATTGTTTCGTCATTAATCATTATCTCGTCGATCCATTTTTTTTTTGTGTTACTTGATTATCGAGTTTCTGGGACCTCGTATTCGTACGAAACGAACATCAACAATATTTATATAATTATTAAAAATTATCTTATAAATAAATTACATTCAGTTAACATATATTAGCCACAAGAAATTTAGAGGTGGTTATTAATTAATAAATCTTTTAAAAAATATCTGATTGATTAATTATTTTGATCTATATTAAATAATTATAAGTTCAAAAATTTATGAAATTTTTCATTAAATATTATTCAAACTTAAAATAAATGTAAATAGTTAGAAAATAAATTATATGAATAATAATTGATAGTTTTTTGTAACAATAAACTGTGTACTATTGTTTCCAAAATTTTGAAATTTATCTAATTTATAGTAATTACTTTTAAGAATAAAAATTATTTATCAACGTTAATATCATCATTTATAAAAATAAAAATAAAGGTAAAATAGAATTTAGAAACATGACATTAAATAATAGATTATAAGAATGATAAGGGTAAGTTTGTAAGAAAATTGTAACATTTAATGTACTTTAATGCTGTATTAATTTCAAAATCATCAAAATTACTAATAAATCTCTATGTGGCTTGGCCATATTATGTGCAAATAGCATTATCCGATAATAATTTCGATTTTTAAAAGCTTTGGTGAGCTATAAACGTGATCCTGGTACAATAGAGACAGGGAACATGGGCCTGTTTTTCGAAAATTGAACTGAATAAATAAGTAATTAATATTTTGGGAATAGTTTCCGCCCACACCAATTAATAAATTTCATAAAGATCTAGATTTTTCCTACAATTGAAATCTTCTTGGTCGGACAGATAATCAAAAGCATTAAACTCCTACTTCCTATTATCGATTTTCACCTTTCGGTCCTTCAATCAATAACTAAAACCTATTACAATTTTCATCTCTTGATCCTTCAATTGAAATTAGATTTAAAATAAAAACAAAGAGTTTAAACCAATTAAAGGGTTTGAATAAATAAATCTACACATGTATCACAGATGGAGAAACCCTAAAACCTGTTAGGGTTCTAGCCTAGTGATAAGCTCATTATTTTACTCGCTTATCTATATTATTTTCTACTATTTTATGTAGTTTTATTGATTTTATATATATATTATGTGCATGAGTCTATATTAGGTGGTATTATGCGCGTTTTGGTGTTTTTGTAAGGTTTTAGGCCTAAATTCACGAGAAATCCATTCCGAAAGCAGTGATGTGTAAGAGTAGCAGTGACGATTTCGTCCACAAAAGGAATTCTAGCTATTGGCACATGCCAATGGATGATGCTTTGAGTTAGCTCTCCAACGCAACTGGAATCGGGTCAATCGGAGTTCGGAGGAGAAAGTTATGGCCAAAACCGTGAGACCGCGCAGGAGGGCGAAAAGCTGCGTCGACAGATGCCAACTGGCATCGATCGACGAAGACCAAGAACTCCCGTTGATCGACGGGGATCAGCCTCGATCGACGCGAGGTTCTCTGCTGGAGCGAAAATCTGATTAAATTCGGATTTATTCATATCTTTAGCTCTAGATTTGATAGGATTAACATCCACCACTATAAATAACCTAGAAAATTCGATTTTTCAGAGAACTTTTTCAATTCCTTATCATATCTTCGCTCTACAATTTGGTTTTTAGAGTTTGGAGACTTGGGAAACACGAAACCCTTTATTTTTATTGTAAGTTCTTTATGTTTATGCAATTTAATATGTTTTATTTTGGATTTCTATCTGCGATGAGTGGCTAGAAACCCTAGCGGGTTCTAGGGTTTGAATATTATTATGGATGCATGTTAGGATTAATTAATTAGGTTCATGATTCCTGTGTTTATTCTATAATTCTAGATTAATTCAAGGACCGAGAGGTGACGATTAATTTAGATGTCTAGCTATTGATAGAAGGACCGAGAGGTGAATATTAATAGTGGGAATAGGAATACATGATACGATCTACACTATCCAAACAGATGTACTAGATTTAGGAATTGAACTTATTTGCTTATCAGATTGACTAATTTGGTGTACTTTGAGACCGAGCGGAGATAGTCACTAGTTAGTAATCTAGGTTGTATTTGCCAAACAAGGAAATATAGCATTGTTGCAGTATTCCACCTGTTAAATTAATTGATTCCTACATGTCATCCATAATAAGAGTTCTTCCCTAGAATCTGTGCTCCTTTAATTTGCTTTCAAAACTCCTTTAATTTTCAAGTATCGTTATCTTTATTTTCGAAGTTAAAACCCTGATTTTGGATTCCTCAAACAATGAATCTTAGGATCATAGCTAGTATATAGGATAGTTTCCCCATACAATTCCCCTGGATCGATAACCTTAGGGTTTACAAATTTATTTGCCGCTGTTATTATAATGAATCTGTTAGAAATAGCAGTGATCAAATTGGCGCCATTGCCGGGGAATTGTTAGATTTTATCTTGTTACTAGTTCTTTCTAGGATTTGCTGGATTGAGTTTTAATTTTCTGTACGTGTGCGTGTGTGAGTTTTTGAGTTTACGTCTTGCGTCGATCGACGCCCTTTAGCATCGATCGATGTCGATCACTTTGCAGCATCGATCGACGGACACCTTTCGTTGATCGACGCCAACCACTCTTTTGTGTCGATCGACGCGAATCCACGTCGATCAATGCTGAACTGATATTTATCTAGTTTCTGTGCAGGTGCATGAACACACGAGCCAAAGGAAAAACACTCGAGGCTTTTGTCCCTGAAATTGAAGCAACCTGTAAGAAAATCAAGAAGAAAGGAAAAGACAAACAGCGAGAGATGGCTGAAAATCCTGAAGCACCTCTGCAAAATATGACTCCCGAGGAGCAGAGGCAATTTGTGAATGAAGTACAGCAGCTGAGAATACAACTTCAAGCAGCCTTCAGGCGGAGCAAGCTGCAAGACTGGCAGAGTTGAACAATAGACAGATTGTGGTTCCGCAAAGGTCCATCTTGGATCGATTTCTTCCACAGCAAGCAGAGGCCGGATTCAGAGTTGGCATTGATGCCAACAACTTTGAGCTGCGCACAAGCCTTATTCAGATGGTGCAGCAAAACCAATTTGGGGGAAGAGCTGTAGAAGATCCTTATACCCACCTCAACCAATTCATTGAGGTGTGTAACACTGTGAAGCAGAACGGAGTAACCCAAGATGTGATCAGGATGAGACTGTTCTCGTTCTCACTCAGAGACGAGGCACGGTCTTAGTTTGCTGGACTGGATAAGAGTCAGATCGGGACATGGGAGGAGCTTCGAGCAGAGTTCCTTACCAACTACTTCCCACCGAGCCTGCTGCTGAAGAGGAAAGCTGCCATTACTACCTTCAAGATCTGTATGACGAGTCACTTTACGAGGCCTGGAAGAGATACAAAGAGCTTCTACGACTCTGTCCTGGACATGGCATCGATCTGGAGATGCAAGTGTGTCATTTTTATGAGGGACTGAACCCTCACATGAAGGAGCTGGTTGATGCATCTGCCGGAGGAATACTGATGAAGAAGAGTGGTGCAGAAAGTATGAGGTTGCTGGCTGATATGGCGCTGAATAACCACCAATGGCCAACTGATAGGCAGCTACAAGTCAAAGCAGTCGAGACAAAGCCAGAATTCGACGTGGTCGCTGAGGTGAAAAAGCTCTGGGAGGAGATTGAAAAATTGGGCACATCACAAGTTGCAGCTGTTGCAGAGCCAAGCATGGCCATTGTACCCGTAGAGGCTGACTACATCAACAGGGGTGCAAGCAGTTCATCTGGAACTGCCGGTACGGAGGTGAACTACGTTGGCGGTGGTTATCACAATAACTACCGAGGCAATCAAGGGTATCAGTACAACCATGGGCGATCTCACCCTGGTTTTTCCTATGCTAACCCTTCTGCTGCAGAACACCCTCCGCCTGGTTTTGATGCATGTACTAGAGGAGAGATCGTGGAAATGATGAAATCCGTACTTGAGGAGACGCTCGAGAAATTCATCAAGAGCTCGGATAACCGGTTTGGGAAAGTAGAAACCGAGGTGAAAGGAATGTCCAACCACATGCAGCTGATGACGAAACATCTTCAGATGATGGACACACAATTGAGCCAGATTGCCACCACACTCGGCAATCAACACAAGCCTGGACAGTTGCCAAGTATGATAGAGGTGAACCCCGCAAAGGAAAAGCCAGTCAAAGCCATTACTCTGAGGTCTGGGACGAGCTACAAGGGTCCCGAGATGGCTACGGACGATTCTGGAGGCGAAAAGGAGCAAAACTGTGCGGGAGACGAATCCACGTCGATCGACGGACCTGCCTCGTCGATCGACGCAGAAGACAGAGGCCCGTCGATCGACGCTACCCTACGTCGATCGACGTCAAAGTCTGCTCCAGGGACGAAGTTGAAGCAGTCTGAAGATCAGCTCCCTCATTTGCCTTTCCCACAGCGGTTTGCAAAGCAGAAAGAGGACGAGAAATTCTCCAGATTTGTGGAGAATCTAAAGAAGGTCAGCATCAACATTCCGCTGATCGAAGCACTAAAGGAAATCCCGGGGTACATGAAATACCTCCGGAAACTGATGAGTGGAAAGAAGCAGTTCGTGGAGAACGAGACGGTGAAGATCCACGAGCAGTGCAGCCTGCTACTTCAAAAGCAGGTGCCCATCAAGAGAAGCGATCCTGGATGTTTCTCTATTCCGGTTGAGATTGGGGGACACACGTTCGAGAGAGTACTTTGCGATACTGGGGCCAGTATCAACCTAATGCCGTACTCCATCTACAAACGTCTCAACATCGGAGAGATGAGACCCACGACAATCACCCTGCAGATGGCGGACCGGTCTGTGTCCCGCCCGAAAGGTATACTAGAGGATGTGCCCATTCGCGTGGGCCATCTCATTTTTCCTGCAGATTTCGTGGTGCACGAGATGAAGGAGGACGAGAATATGCCCATGATCTTGGGGCGTGAGTTTCTCGACACTAGCGCCGCTCTCATTGACTGTCGAGGCGGCGAGATCACACTCCGGGCAAACAAAGAAAAGATCACCTTTGTGATCGACAAGAACAAGAAGAAGACGGAGTGCAATCGAATCTCCACTACTGATGAAGGAGATGAATCTGAAGAGGAAGAAGCCGCTGCCATTGAGTGGGAGCGAGGAAACGAAAGGGTAGCAGTGTCAACTGCGCCACCTTTTTCTGAGGTCACCACCACTATTAAAGACCGGAAAGTCTACATGGTGGATGCCTAAGGTCGGCGAGTCTGGACCCGACCTCCTTGGCAGTGATTTGAGGTATCGTCGAGCTGCGACGTTAAATCAAGCACTTGTTGAGAATATTGAAAAAAAAATTTGGAATTCGACTCGACGCAGCCTGGCGTCGATCGACGCCGAGCAGCCGGCCGATTGGAAACACTTGACCCAAGGAGAGGGTCGCAAGAAGGCTTCAAGTCAATCGACGAGAAGTGCCAGCTGCTACAATTCACGTCGTGCAATATCTGAAGACTCCGGGGGATAAAAAGTTGATGTCTGAGATCAACTACCAGGTATCATTCCCTCTTTTGTCTGATTTTCAAACTTATTCCACTCTTCGAGTTGGAAATAAGTTTGGGGAGATGTGGACAAGAGATGGAACGTCTTATCTTTTTTTATTCTGCTTTCCGTCTTTAAATTTTTGCCTTAAATTTTAAAATTTTATTCTATTTTGTGGGGAAAATTTTTGAGTTTTGAAATAACCCGAATGAGATTGTGAGAGTTGAATCGATTGAGGGTTGAGTTGAATTGATTGTGATTGTGGCTCGATGTCTATGAATGTAGAATACCGCATGATAGGATTGATTTGATACTTATGCTTGCATGCTGATTGAGCTGATTTGAAATTGACTGCGGAAGAAAAAAAAATTTTGAACCCTTGTGTGAGAATTTTGAGCCTTTATTTCGTTTGATGTGAGATTCACATGTGTGTTTTTATTTCTCTAGAACTTGCCTATTTTCTGTGTTGAGACTGCATAGTGTTCACAAGTTTAGGAAATGATCTTAGGCCATCTTTGATAGCCCAATTCCCTAAACACTGTCCCTTCACATTGAATTTTCCCTAGTTAGCCACTCTTGAGCCTATACAAAATTTTTCTTTCCTTGTCTATGAGATTAAGAAGAAGTATTGGTTTCGCTCATGTCTTGAGTTGTGGTATGTGGGTGGAATGATTGTGATATGGAGATAAGAAAATATAAATTAGTGGTGAAAAGATGTGTGAAAAAGAAGCTCAAAGAAATAATTAGAATTCTCATAAGCTCTCTGAAAAGAAAAGAATACAAAATTATGTAAAGAGCATAAGAGATTCAAAAATGAGCTAGAAAAAAAAAAAAGAGGTTGTGTATTTGTTGATATATTTGAGGAGAAGGGTGAATGAACTTAGATGGTTGTTTGGATTGATGGAGGAAGTGAAAACTTGATTGATTTTAGTCACTTGGCCATATTTTCCTACCCCTCACAAAAGCCTACATTACAACCTTATGAAAGTCCTTTTTGATTCTAGACTTGTGTACACATTTTAGCAGTGGAGATATTAGAATATTTGCAAGCCTATGGTAGAAATTTCTTCATACATGTTGTTGAGTGCTTTCATCTATTCCTTAAACACTTGAGAGTTGAGTGATTCACTTCCCGTGAGTTCTTCCAATGTTGATGAATTTTCTGTCTCTTTCAAATTGCTTGTGTGTAGTGAATTTTTGATTCTTGACTGTGATGGATCTTGTGAGGCATTGCACTTTAATCGCATGATCTTTTGATTTCTTTCTTGCCTATTGATTGAGGACAATCAAACGTTCAAGTTTGGGGGGTTGATAAGCTCATTATTTTACTCGCTTATCTATATTATTTTCTACTATTTTATGTAGTTTTATTGAGTTTATATATATATCATGTGCATGAGTCTATATTAGGTGGTATTATGCGCGTTTTGGTGTTTTTGTAAGGTCTTAGGCCTAAATTCACGAGAAATCCATTCCGGAAGCAGTGATGTGTAAGAGTAGCAGTGACGATTTCGTCCACAAAAGGAATTCTAGCTATTGGCACATGCCAATGGATGATGCTTTGAGTTAGCTCTCCAACGCAACTGGAATCGGGTCAATCGGAGTTTGGAGGAGAAAGTTATGGCCAAAACCGTGAGACCGCGAAGGAGGGCGAAAAGCTGCGTCGACAGATGCCAACTGGCATCGATCGACGAAGACCAAGAACTCCCGTTGATCGACGGGGATCAGCCTCGATCGACGCGAGGTTCTCTGCTGGAGCGAAAATCTGATTAAATTCGGATTTATTCATATCTTTAGCCCTAGATTTGATAGGATTAACATCCACCACTATAAATAACCTGGAAAATTCGATTTTTCAGAGAACTTTTTCAATTCCTTATCATATCTTCGCTCTACAATTTGGTTTTTAGAGTTTGGAGACTTGGGAAACACGAAACCCTTTATTTTTATTGTAAGTTCTTTATGTTTATGCAATTTAATATGTTTTATTTTGGATTTCTATCTGCGATGAGTGGCTAGAAACCCTAGCGGGTTCTAGGGTTTGAATATTATTATGGATGCATGTTAGGATTGATTAATTAGGTTCATGATTCCTGTGTTTATTCTATAATTCTAGATTAATTCAAGGACAAGGAGGTGACGATTAATTTAGATGTCTAGCTATTGATAGAAGGACCGAGAGGTGAATATTAATAGTGGGAATAGGAATACATGATACGATCTACACTATCCAAACAGATGTACTAGATGTAGGAATTGAACTTATTTGCTTATCAGATTGACTAATTTGGTGTACTTTGAGACCGAGCGGAGATAGTCACTAGTTAGTAATCTAGGTTATATTTGCCAAACAAGGAAATATAGCATTGTTGCAGTATTCCACCTGTTAAATTAATTGATTCCTACATGTCATCCATAATAAGAGTTCTTCCCTAGAATCTGTGCTCCTTTAATTTGCTTTCAAAACTCCTTTAATTTTCAAGTATCGTTATCTTTATTTTCGAAGTTAAAACCCTGATTTTGGATTCCTCAAACAATGAATCTTAGGATCATAGCTAGTATATAGGATAGTTTCCCCATACAATTCCCCTGGATCGATAACCTTAGGGTTTACAAATTTATTTGCCGCTGTTATTATAATTAATCTGTTAGAAATTGCAGTGATCACCTAGCATAATGAAAATAAACATTGCAGGGAAAATTAAAGATTGCATTCAAAATAAAGGTTCAAACAATAAAAGTAAAGAGTAATTCTAATAAACTTAAAGTGAAACCAGAAAAATTAAAGTGAAGATAAAATTTAATTCTAATAACAACTAAATCAACCCCCAATTCTGAGCTAATTATGAGTATATATAGTGGTAGGGTTAAGGCTTTGGATGGTATCTTTTCCTTCAATTTCGCCAGTTGATTTGATTTGGTATCTTCCCTTTTTAAATCTTCAAAGCGTGCAGAATTAATCATCAGAAACACATGTCTCGGCCGGGATACAAGCTACCACGACCGAGATGATCTCCTCGCTTCGATCTTCCTTTGCCCGATTTGCCTTCACCTCGAGCTTCTATCTCAGCCGAGGTATAGTCCACCACGGCTGGGCCGTGTCCTTTCCACCACGGTCGAGTTGGCTTCCAACTCGGTCGAAACAGACAGCTACTTCTTGGCAGTTTTCTTCATCTCCTTAGCCAATTCTTCACTTTTTCTTCATTTTTTCAGCATAAACATCCACCACAAGCATAATACCATACACTACAAACTCATGCTCAATTTATTAAATAAAATAAACTAAAATGCATAAAAGAAAAGAGAAAACAATGCGACGAGAGAGTAAAATTACGAGCTTATCACCCTGCAGCACACAAAAAGTTTTTTCCACCGTTGCCACAGTGTGTTATTATGGAGTCTAATGCTATTAAATTGTTTTAGTATTATAATATGTTTACTGACTTGAATGCTAGTGGAAACTAAACATTTTTTTATGCACGGAGTCAGTGGTTTATGAGTGGAAAGATTGAAAAACAATTATTCCCATTTGATCCAGAGATTGAACAAACTTTTAGAAGAAACAGAAAGTAAAAAGGATGGCTGAGGCAAATCCCGGAAGGCAGCCTGAGGGAGTGATAAGCTCGGATTTTGACTCACTTATTTATATTGTTTTCAAGTGTTTTATTTAGTTTTATTAATTTTATTTATATATTTTGATCATGGGTCGAGTTAATGGGGTATTATGCTTGTTATGGTGTGTTTTTGCAGGTTTTAGGCCAAATTCAATAGAAACTCGTACCTAAAGCAGTTGATGTTCAAGGAAACAGTCACAACTTCTTCCATAATTGGAATCTGATCTAATGGAATGGAAAGATCTTTCAGTTAGCTTTCCAATGCAACTAGAATCGGCTCAATCGGAGTTCGGAAGCAAAAGTTATGCCCAAAACCGTGAAACTACGCAGAAGGATCGAAAGGAGGAAAAAGGTCTCTATCTCGATCGACGTGAAGGCCACGTCAACCGATGCAAGGTGATTCGCGTCAAGCGACGGAAGCTTCGTGTCGACCAACACGGACCCAGAAAAAGGAAAAATCGAGATATTTATGGATAAATCATATTTTTGGCCCTAGATCCCAAATTATACACCTCTACCTCTATAAATACTTGTATTGCTCGAGGTTTAAAGGAGTTCTTCTCTTGGAGTGTTGGAGTTTTTGAAGTTTTAATTATTTTGGAGAGGATTCAACTTTACTTTTTATTTTAAGTTACATTATGCAATTCAATAATATGTTTCTTGTGATACTATTCATCATAAGTGCCTAGAAACCCTAGCGGGTTCTAGGGCTATGTGTATTTAATCATGTTTGCATGTTAGATTAATCAACTCCAATTGCATGGTTTCAATTCTTAATTTAATTGATAGAACTTAGAATTGATGATGGATCGAGAGATGAAATTGATTCTATGTTCATAATTGTTAATCGAAAGACCAAGAGGAGTAATAATAGGAAGAGGAATCGAATATAATTGGTTTTTCTGTCTCAAAAGGAAGAGTAATCAATTATAGGGATTAAATCTTATATTTTTATTGAGGTTGATTATTGTTGTGTTCTTGAGGCCAACCAAGCATATGCAGTCACATGATAGTAATCTAGGTTAAAATTGCCTAACCAAGGAATTTTAATACTTTATTTGATTTCCCACCATGATAAGTTGATTGATTTGGCATGTATTCTGATTGATTATTTACCCTAGAATCTGTGTTCTTTACTTTATTTTAAAAACCCTTTAATTTATGTCTTGACATCTTTAAATTTCAAAACCAAAACCCAAATTTATGTTTACTCAAACAGTAGATCTTAAACATGTGGTTGGTATATGAGATAGTTTCGTTACACAATTCCTCTGGGTTAGACAACTTTTGGGTATTTTATAAATTTATTTGTCACTGTATTTGCAATTAATCTGCAAATTATGCAGTGATAAGGGAGCAGGGCCTGGAAATGAATAACCTAGAGACATAGTGAACCCTGTAGATGAGAGAAATTGGGTTATCTGGCAGTATTTGGCGCTTCGATTTAATGAGTTTTATCTAGGGGTTGTTAGACCTAAAGTGCAAGCTCAACATTTTGAGCTAAAACCTGTCATGTTTCAAATGCTTCAGAGCTTGGGGCAATATAGTGGGCATGACACAGAGGATCCACGTCTGCATTTGAGATCATTTTTGGAGATTTATGATAACTTTAGGATACAGAGAGTAACACTAAGGCCCTAAGGATGAGGTTATTTCCCTTTTCTTTAAGGGATAGTGCTAAAACTTGGCTAACTAACTTTCCACCTGGGACTGTCACAACTTGGAATGAAATGGTTGAGACATTTCTTTTGAAGTATTTCCCTCCAGCCAGGAATGCTCGTTGCTGAAATGCAATAATGTCTTTTAAACTGGAGGATGAATCAGTGAGTGAGTCATGGGAAATGTATAAGGAATTGCTGAGAAGGTGTCCTGACCATGGGATTCCTTATTGTCTTCAAATAGATATCTTTTATAATGGATTGAATGAAAATTCAATGATGGTGATTGATGCTTCACAAGAGGGGCTCTATTAGATAAAACTTATAATGAAGCATGTGAGATTTTAGATAAGGTGGCTGCAAACAACTATTTTGGTCCTATTCAAGAGCAACAACCATTTCTACACCAAAGGTAGCAGAGGTTGATCCCATGCAAGCTTTGACAGCACAAATGGAGGCTTTGGGGACAGCAGTGAAGTACATTGAAAAGAATACAAGTCAAGTGATGGTATCAGTTGTACCCAATGAGGCTTTGATCTGTATATACTGTGGAGATGCGTACATATTTGAGGAATGTCCATCTAATCCGGCTTCTATTTGTTACATGGGAAACAAGAATCAGTATCATGAGGGGAACAATCCATACTCTAACACTTATAATCCAGGCTGGATGTATCCAAACTTTTCTTGGTCTGGACTAGGAAACAATAATGCTATAGCACGAGAACGACATAAGGTTGTAGGATCAAATCAGCAACAAACAAATCAGCAATGTATAGAGGCACCACCAGCTAAGACTGAGAAGACTATGGAGGAAATGATGAAAGAGTTTGTTGGTCCCGGATTATCAGGGTATAACTTGGCAGCGGAAAATGTGTTTAGTCGTTTCTTGCACTCTGCTGGTTACTCAGCTGACTGGGACCTTGTCAGCTGGTAAGTCAACTTGCACTCTGCGTACTCAGCTGACTGGCAACTGGCTGGTCAGCTGGTAGCTCAAGACTTAGAATATATTTAGCCTTGTTTGCACAGTTATATCAGTTTTCAGATATACACCAGCACTTGGGTGCTGGGTTTTAAATCAGTATGAAATGCAGAAAGCTGATAAAAGACAAAGGATTTATAGTGGTTCGATCAACTGATCTACGTCCACTCTCCAGTCGTAGCACTGGAAATTTCACTAAGAGTAATCGGGTACAAGCGTCCTACGATCTATCTCTAGCTGGTGAATGCCTCGTCCACCAGTTCACTAGATCAACCGCTCCCGGCCTTGTCCTTCTTCAACTCTGATCAGCTGGTGGAGAGCGAGCACGTCACTTCAACCTCCACAGCTTCACTGGGTGTTTAGTTCTCCCAAGAACGTGTCTTCTCAATACGGCAAAAGCCCGTAATAACTCAAGTGCTGGCTGGCACAAGAGCTGCTGTGAACTTCCTCGGAAGAGAAAGAACACCAAAGAGATCTGTAACTTACAAGATGGAAGCTTGAAGTCTCGTGTTTGATAAATCAACACACGGATAGCCTTTAGAAAGGCCTCGAAAGTGTTTTGCTTCTACTTGCTTGAGCGTAATAAATTTACAGTCTTTCGGTAGGTGAAGAGTATTGAATGTTGGGAAGCAAGCGTCTTAAATGTTGGTGGTTCCGACCTATTTATAGACGCGGGATCCAATTCAAATCTTCTAGCCGTTTGGACACATCCGGAAAAGGTCTCTGTCCTCGCATGTCCTTCTGAAGGCGGCAGGTAGGAATCCGGAAAGCGCCATGCTTTTGTCCACTTTATCTGACATTGATCTCTTTATGTCAGAACGGCATTATTCGTCAGTACGAGGAATCGGAACTGGTGTCTTGAACTGATAGACTTTAAGGTATCCTCCTTAAAGTCATACTCTGTCAGTTAATTCCTCGACGAATCTTCTTTTTGTCTCTAAGACTCTGGGAGAGAGAATCTGGAATTCTGCTGGTAACATCCGACTGGTAGATCATTCTGGTGATCTTGTGCTGGCAGTCTCTGCTGGTGACTTGCGCTGGCACAATCTAAGTCTACCAATATGTCTGATGTTAACTCTTGGAGTCTCCCATGACTGGTGACTTCACCGCTGGTGAACAGTGTCAGTGAGAACACCTATTCTGCTGGTAAGGTTTGTCAGCCGCCTGCTGATGAAAACCTTCCCAACTGGTGAACAGTAGCCAGTCATTAGCTCTTCTCATGCTGATGTACAGTGTCAGCACGAGTCTTGTCAGTCGCTTGCTGGTGAGACTTCTCTCAACTGGTAAGTACATCTCATGCTGGTGAACAGTGTCAGCATGAGTCTTGATCAGCTGCGACTTACAACTCAAAAGACCTAAACAGGACTTTACATTTGAGAACTAGAGCTATCTAGAGACAACTGACGCTGGTAGGACTTAGGATTTGATCCACCAAAACAACAAACTAGAATCTAAGTAAGTAGCTACTGGGGAAAGGAAACTTAGCCAAATTTCCCAACAATTTCCCCCTTTTTGGTGCGATCAAAGCCTAACCAGCGAGCACTCAGCTGATGAGGAAAGTTACAAAGTATTTCAGGGTTTTACAAAATAAACCTATCAGATCTAAACCCATGAAACTACTTCCTCACATCAGCTCTAACTAAAAATCTTCCCCCTCAAACCAGGAGAGATATTGCTCGTTTAAAATATGAAGATTGAGATCAGAGCAAAAAGATTTAAAGTGTGTGATACGAGTGCTGGTGCTGATTACACTGGAAGTGTAAGTTCAGCTGGTAAGTAAATACTTAGACAATTTGTTGGACAATGAGGAATTGTCATCAACTTGCCAGTAATCAATCCATTTAATATGTTGCAGTTACAAGTACAGGATAGAAAACTGACTAGTCTAGAGATACAAATACTTATAACAAAATGAAGAAGCTAGACTATGGCTGAGAAGATGATCCTGGTGATTGAGTTCTGCTGGTTAAGGACCTCAGGATCTCAGTGAGCGCTGCCATATCTTGTCTGCTCTTCTCCCTTTCCTCAGCAGCAATCCTCCTCTCCTCTTCAGCAAGACGGGCTCTCTCAGCCTCAGCACGTGCTCGCCCACTTTCCCCCTCTTGGATCCGCGCCAAAAAGGAGGACACTCCAGCGGTGACTGACTCCATCTGTTGAGTCATCTCGGTTCGGAAGCTGGCGAAGCGCTGGTCCATCCTGGCATCAATGATTGCAAGAAGCTGCGCAGGGGGATGGATCTCGGAGATTGGCTGTGCTGATACTTCAAGGGAAGAGGAAGGTACATCAGTTGCGGAAGGAGCCGCTGCTGGTTCAGATGCAGCTGATATCTCCATCGGGGCTGGCTCCTCCGCTGGCACTGCAGCTGCTGCTGGTGCCTCTGCTGGTACATCAGCTGCTGCTGACTCCTCTACTTGTACTTCTTCAGCTGGCTCCTCAGCTGATTCCACCACTGGCACTGCGGCTGGAGCTGGCTGGACTTGTTCATAAATGGGTGGGGCTGTGAAATCCACCACTTGCCAGTCCATAGAATCAGGGACGAGATCGCCCGAGACAATAGGAACAGGAGGGACGGCAAGGGTCAGCCACAAACCACGAGAGGGATCCTCCTCCACAATGTGGTCTACCAGCAAAGCGCAGGCAGCCATGTCGAACAGGATAGCATGGTAGGGAGGGATCCTCGGGAGGGTAACCAGCACTTTGAGGCGTCGGAGCGCGTACGTCAGCTGGTACCCCCGACTGGTGACTCGGAACTGGAGGAAAGGTAACTTGACCTTTTTCAGTGGCGGGAGGCCGGAGCTTCCAGTCAGCTGTCTATACTCTGCAATTTGCAGCAAGCGGCGCTTGATCCTCCTTGTAGACAGCTGCTGGGGGCAATCAGGATCAGTGCCCATGAAAGCATTAGCCCACTCCTCCTCCGCTCTCCAGTAGCCAAGACCCAGCCTGGCATAAAGGACCGCCCGCTGCTCCACTGTCAGCAGGCGCTGGCATCGGTCAAAAATCTGCCACCTCCGGAACTCTAGACATAGTTCCGGATCCACCCTCCAGAGCCTTCGGTAGCTGGATATCATTTCGTCATTGACGGCATTCTCCACCTCCGTCGTGATGTTCTCTGCATACTCATAGAGGGTGGAATTGTAATACTCCACTGGCTGCAGGGGCAGGCACCAGTCAGAGATTCTGGAGGCATATACCGACTGGTGGGGGAGTCCGCTGAAGGGTATGATGTTGAATGCAGATGGATCTGGCACTCTTGAATTATAAAAAGCCATCTCCCCGCGCTGCTCCCACCGGTGCACCCCTGTCACTTGAACCTGGAAGGTATCCTCATCAACCAGTTGATGCTCTTGGATGCAGAGCATGTAAGGCTTTTCAGTACGTGCACGCCTAGCTGGTGATGAAGAGGATGCTGCTGGTCGCCCGGAAGTTGATGTCGAGGCATCTGTAGATCGGGGGCGACTGGCAGGACGACGAGCCTTATCGTCAATGTCTGGGAACAGATCCCTTGGCTCCATCCTCTGTACCATGGAGTAATGAACTACCTCCTCAGCTGGCTCCTGCTCTGGCTCCTCAGCCCTTGGTTCCTCTGCATCCTCGGATTCAGAACTGACATCCGAGAAGCTCGCCAGTTTTACCGGGGTGGTCGCCCGCACCGCAACTCCTCCACTGGCACCCCCTTGCGCGGCCAGTGGGTCTTCTGCAGCTCCTCCACTGGCTTCCCCTTGCGCAGCCAGTGGTACGTCGTCACCTCCACCACCCCCTTGCACGGGTGGAGGGACACCAGTAGCTTCCTCTTCCTCCTGGTACTGGTCCACGATAGACATAATGTCTTCGTCAGCACCCATCACCAGCAGGCGCTCAAAGGTTTCTTCAGGTAGGAGCTCGCCTGGTGGTGCTGGTGCTGGGCGGCCGGCACTTGAGATTTCGAGCGCTTTTCCTTTGCCCTTGGCCGCCAGACTCATCTGTTCTGCCAGCTCTGCCTGGCGCCTGGCCTCTGTCTCTGCCTTGATCTTGGCAAACCTCTCATCCCTGGCCGCCAGCTCCGCCTCTCTCTTCTGCTTCGCCAGCAGAGCCCGGAGCCTTGACTTGGCCTGCTTCTTCCTCACAATGGAGGCACTTTTCTCTTTCTTCGCCTGTTCCACCACCCGCTGAGCCTGGGTCATAATCCTCTTACGCTTACGGGTCATCTTCTCCAGCGTCTCCTCTTCAGTCAGCCCCAGTATGTTCTTCTTAACTGGGATGGAGATCTTCCCAGACTCAGGGTCATATGCAACAGCTGACGGTGGCTGCTGGTGCTGGGAAGTCTTAGGCTTCTTGTGGGTTGGCTTCTTGGTGACTGGTACAAGTTGTACGTCCCGTGGGTGAATACCAGTCGCCTCAGCCACCGCGCCTTCCATGGTTTCAAAGAGAGACTCCGTCTCCAGCTTCCTCTTCAACTGAGCCCTGGCCTCATCAGTCAGTGGGAGAGCCACAGCTGGCACTTGCTCCCCCAGGTCTTCTGAGTCCTCCTCAGAAACGACCTCAGCAGGGTCCACTGCTGACTTCCCTTTCAGCCTTCGTGGCTTCTTGTAATCTGGGTGAGGCAGCTTCACCTTCGTGGCTGGTATGAAGTCGGAACCAACCAGCTGTTCCCCCTGATCCACGCCATCACCCAATTCCATCTCCAGGATGTGGCTGAACCTCAGCCCGAAGGATACGGCGTGGGCAAACCTCCCTTCCGTTGGCACGATGGAGTTCCGCGCCACATTCTCCAGCAACCGGCCAAAGAAAAATTCGGCCCAATTGCCCTGAACTCCATCCACCAGGGCACACATCACGGAGAACATCCGCAGGCTCAACTCGGCGTACGAGCCGACTTCACATTGTAGCATGCGAACTACAATGTCGCACACCATCTGCCAGTACTCCTCCATCTCGGATTTCCTCATGCCAGTCCGGAAGACGGTGACCTCTGGCTTCTTCCACTGCACCCATCGCCTCCTGAATTCCACCGTATCATCCTGATGATACGTGGCCACATCCTCTCCTTCATTCCTCAGCCCGAACAGATCGGCGAGGTATTCCGCGGTGACGGTGATCATGTGGCCAAAAACGGAAGTTGTGAAAGACTTCCTGTCATCAGCAATCACGGCCCGAGCGTAGAACTCGGCTACCATGTGGGGATGGAAAGTTTCGGGTGTCGCCGTCAAGTACTGGCGGAGCTGCTCGCGGTCGACCATCTCCATCAGCTCCTCCCCAAAATTTTTCAGGGCCAATTTCGCATTTAATATTTTCTCTTTCTGGACCTGAGCAGCCCTAATCTGCGCGTTTGAGAGCTGTCGCCTGGTCGCCGGCTTGTTCAACTGGACCAGTCGGGCGAACGGATATGTGTAATCGACATCTTCGATCTTCACTATGCCAGTATATGTTGGCATATGGGCTTCAGCGAGGGGTAGGTCTGGTGAACCAGACGAGGATGATGTAGATGTAGATGGAGGGTTATCAGCTGTAGGTCGAGAAGATGATGCCATGACTTCAGAAATATTCAAAGTTCAGAAAATCTCAAGGGAAGATGAGAGAATTTTGAAGGATATTAGGATTCTGAAAGTAGGGAAACATAAAGGTTAACCCGAAGGAAGGGATCGGGTATTTATACGAAGGGCCATGCAGGATCAGACGTCCAGAATCAATGCTCAGCAAGCGAGGATCGACGGTCATCAGCAGGCCCGGTTCCCTGTGCGACGTGCGCGGTCGTGCTGACGTGGGCTACGCCGTGGAGCTGACGTGGCACGCAGCGATTGGTGGTAACCAAGCGTCGGACTGCGCAGACACTGTGCACATTAAATGTGGCATTAAATGCCGCATTAAATTCTGAGAGATGTACACGCTACTCGGATTTGAACAATCCCGCCTTTTCTGAGACAGCTGGCTTGACTGGTCATCAGTAGCATATACCAGTTGAACATTTCCCCCTAACTGGTTGGCCTCTTTATCAGTTGGCAACTGATACTTACGACTGGGACTCAATTTTCACCAGTCGTGGAAATACCACCAGTTGTCTGCTGACAACTTGAAAGATAGAAAATTGAGAGCTGAGACTCAATTTAATCCGCATAATCTTCTCTTCAAGAAATCCACTCTCATCATCACTTGGAGTTGGGAGCTGGGACCCAATTCCACTTCAACTGATAGGATCCGCCAGTAGGTACCACTTGTTAGATAGAGATACCACTTAAATAAAAACAACTAAGAGCTTGGACTTAGTCGTAATCAGCGTCCTTCAGAAGATCAAGAACAGAATGAGAGCTGGGACTCATTCTTCCGCATCATTTGGGCTCGCATCAATCTCCATAAGACCGAGTTTGATGCACAACTCCTTGAATCTTGCTTCTGGCAGAGGTTTAGTGAAGATGTCAGCCAGTTGATCTTCAGTTCTGATGTAGTCCACGCTGACATCCTTCTTTTCGACATGATCACGTATGAAGTGATGTCAAATATCTAT
This sequence comes from Plectranthus barbatus, assembly GCA_026898455.1. Classification (NCBI taxonomy): domain Eukaryota; kingdom Viridiplantae; phylum Streptophyta; class Magnoliopsida; order Lamiales; family Lamiaceae; genus Plectranthus; species Plectranthus barbatus. The sequence continues at coordinate 151,379 of JAPKLW010001142.1, read as the reverse complement.
GTGCTTGGTTCTGGAATGATGAACCGGATTCTTCGTGATGCACATAGCGCTGTTGTTGTCGCAATAGATGGGAACACAGCCAGTGTCCACCTCATAGTCCTCCAGTTGTTGCTTGATCCAGATAACTTGAGCACAGCAACTGGCAGCGGCAACATACTCAGCCTCAGTGGTAGAAGTAGCAACTGAGTGCTGCTTTTTGCTAAACCAGCTGATTAGCTTGTGTCCTAGAAACTGACACGTACCACTGGTACTCTTTCGATCTATACGGCATCCAGCGAAGTCTGAATCTGAATATCCAATGAGTGTAAGCTCATCATTTCTGGGATACCATATTCCAAGAGATTCAGTCCCCTTCAGATATTTTACTATCCTCTTTGCAGCTTCCATGTGTGACCTTTTCGGATTGGCTTGAAATCTGGCACACACTCCGACTGAGTACGAAATGTCGGGTCTGCTGGCTGTGAGATAGAGAAGTGATCCAATGATTCCTCGGTAGATGGTAGGATCAACTGATTCACCTCGCTCATCAAGAAATATTTGACAACTGGTGCTCATAGGTATTCTGAGGGACTTTGTTTTCTCTGGGCAATACTTCTGAATTAACTCCTTCGTATACTTCCGCTGGCTGATAAAAATTCCATCAGCTGACTGCTGGACTTGGAGTCCGAGAAAGTATGTTAACTTGCCCATCATACTCATCTGAAATGATGTCTGCATCAGTTGAGAAAACTTCTCGCAGAGAGTTATATTCCTTGATCCGAATATGATGTCATCTACATAGATCTGCACCATTAGCATGTCACCACCATCCTTGAGAAGAAAGAGAGTCCTATCAATCTTCCCTTTCCGAAATCCATTGCTGGTGAGGAATTGTGACAGCGTTTCGTACCAAGCCCTGGGCGCCTGTTTCAATCCATACAGGGCCTTTCGCAGCTTGTACACCTTGGTGCCAATTTCAAAGCCTGGAGGTTGCTCGACATACACCTCCTCTTTTAACTCGCCATTCAGGAAGGCGCTCTTCACGTCCATCTGGAATACCGTGAAGCCATGATACGCTGCATAAGCAAAGAACAGCCGTATCGCTTCCATTCTGGCAACTGGTGCGAAGGTCTCATCGAAATCGATCCCTTCACACTGCCTGTAACCTTTGGCGACTAAACGAGCTTTGTTTCTGACTATAGTGCCAGTTTCATCTCGCTTGTTCTTGAAAACCCACTTGGTGCCAATCACTGACTGGTGTGATGGTCTCTCCACCAAGTCCCAAACATTATTGCGAGTGAATTCAGCAAGCTCTTCTTGCATGGCATTGATCCAATCGGCAGATTCGAGCGCCACTCCTATGGAAGTAGGTTCCATTTGAGAGATAAAACAACTCAGGAGCGCACTGCCGTGTCGAGTCTGGACAGAACCTTCCAGATCACCGAGAATAGCATCGGATGGGTGATCCCTCAGCCATTTGGGAGGACCAGCGACTGCTGGTGCCGGCTGTGAAATAGGTTCATCTGTCCTGGCGACTGGTGCTTCCACATTTCCACCAGTCGGAGCTGGAAGAATAACTGGCGGTTGAACATCACCAGTCGGAACTGGAACGGCAACTGGTTGTTGATCTTCACCAGTTGGAACTTCTTCATCAGCTACTCCGTCTGACTGACTTCCCGAACCTTCACCAACGTTGTCAGTATCAGTTGGTACCTCCATTCCAGCTGGTTCATCGTTGTCTTCTGGCTCAAAGATTCCAGTCGAAATTCCCCCTTGATTTTTGCTAGATCCACTCAGGGAGATTGAGTGTAAGGTCTCAGCAAGGTCATTTGCATCACCGACCCTCTCAGTTTGCTGATGGGCAACCGAGGGAACTGGTTGTGAAGATGATCCAGTCATAGGTCTAGTCGAACCAGTTGGTTGAGCATCGGAAGAATTCCTGCCCAACTGGTCGCTGACATCCTCGACCTCAGGAACATCTTCAGCCAGTTGGCGTAAGGTCCTGCGCACTAAAGTAGCTTCATCAAAAACAACATTGCATGTTATTTCCACAAGCTGGGTAGTCTTGTTAAATACTCTATAGCCCTTGTGAGAGGGATGTCCATATCCGACAAACACACCCTCATCAGCCTTAGGCGAGAAAGCATTTAACTTCGACTTCCCATTATTATGGATATAACATGGTGAACCGAATGCACGAAGATGAGCTATAGAAGGCTTACGACCAAAATACACTTCGTAGGGAGTTTTCTGGAGTCTGTCGTTGATCCCGCTTCTATTCTGAGTGTAGCGGGCAGTCACCAACGCTTCTCCCCAGAAACTCTGTCCCAGGCCGGACTCAGCCAGCATGGACCGGACCGCTTCTTTCAGCGTCCTGTTCCTACGTTCTGTCAGTCCATTTTGCTGCGGTTGCCTTGGAGTAGATCTCTCATGTTTGATCCCGGCCTCCGCGCAAAAATCCATCAGCAGACTGTTGCAGAATTCAGTCCCATTGTCTGATCGAATTCGCTTTACCACAGCTTCTCTCTGTTTCTGAGCTTGGATGATCAATTCTGGAAGAATGATCTTCACCTCATCCTTGGTTCTGAGAAGCTTTACCCAGGTATAGCGCGAGTAGTCATCGACTACCACCAGCGAATATCGTCTTCCTCCAATGGTTTGCGGTGTTACTGGTCCAAACAGGTCCATGTGTACCAACTCGAGTACCTGACTGGTACTGGGGCAGACTGGCGACTGGTTCTTGAAGGACTTCCTAGTTTGTTTGCCTTGCTGGCAAGCTTTGCAAATTCCTTCCTTCTTGAACCCGCCCTTGGGAAGACCATCTACAAGATCATGCTTGGTTAGATAATTAATAGTTTTGAAATTTAGATGACTTAACCTTTTGTGCCACAGCCAGTTAGTTTCCATGGAACTGGTGGCTACAAAGCATGTATCAGTCTTCCCGCTTTGCCAGTCAACAACATAGAGACCTCCTTTCCTGACACCTTTCAGCTTGGTCTCGCCAGACTCTTCATTCTTGATCTGGCACCCTGATTTGTTAAACACAATGGTATAACCATTGTCGCACAGCTGACTGATGCTCAGGAGGTTGTGCTTCAGATTGGTGACAAGGGATACATTCACAATTCTGACATCATCCTTCTCGATGCAGCCCTTGCTAATAACTCTGCCCTTGGAGTTATCACCAAAAATAACTGGTGGTCCTCTGACCTTGGTGAGTTCAGAAAATAGGAACTCCTCACCAGTCATATGAGCCGAGCAACCACTATCTATGATCCACTCGCTCGATCTCTGAAGCTGTGTTGCATGATCCTGTTCCTGCAAGAGAATGAAATTATTTAGGTCCCCGATCATCAGCGGGTCCTGCAGGGTTAGATCTCTGGATCATTCCTTTTGGAATCCAGACTTGAGTAATCTTCAGCTCGGTGTTAGCCTTGCTGACATTACTTGTGGCCTTTCCCTTCCTTTTAAAATAATGCATGGATTTGTTTTTGGAAGGTGTGGCTGTGTGTGCGGTTCCTCTGGAGGTATTCTTCCTCCGAGGGTGTCGGAAGTTTCTTTCCGACCGCTTGTGTTGCCTTGGTGGTCTCTGGAATTGTGGACCACGATGAATAGCCTTCCCAGCCCTTGAGAAAAGGTTTTGATTGGGCTCAGGCCTCCGATAGGTGTTCCTCCTATCGGGAAATATCCTTCTCTCAGTATTCCGCTGAGATTTGGATCCCTTGTAAGCATGCTGGCAACTGGCATACTTGTAAGGTTGGGCGTGGAATCTCTGGACAGCTGGTGCTGGCTGTCGGATTCCACTGGCAGCTGACGCTGACTTCCTAGCCTTAGAATATTTCGGCTTAGTCTGCGTCTTCGGGTATGCTGGCGTCCTGTCAGCAGAGGATCTTGCCAGTTGAGGATTTTGTCTTGATGACTCACCTATGTATCTGGGCTTATGGTTCCTATGCTGATCAGCCACACGGGACTGACTGGCATTACCAGCTGGTGCTGATGCATTTGCCAGTTTTCCCTTACCCTTTTGAGCTGTGAGTTCGGGTTGGTTTATGCTCAAATCCTTTGTAAATCCCAACCCGGACTTATCAGAAGGCTTTCTCCAATGACTTAGAGCTGCTTCCAAGTCTTTTGAGCCTTTATTTAGAAAATTTATTCTATTTTCTTGCTCCAGAACGAGATTGTGAAAATTATCTCGCTCAGTTTTTGTAATTTGAAAATTTTGGAGCAACTCAAAGTGAGTCCTTTTCAGAGTGGCTAGCTCTTCACTGACTGACCTCGATTTTTCAATCTCCTTGGTCAAAATAGAAACTTGATCTTTCAGCGAAGTATTTTCGCCAGCCAAGACATTCTTTATTTCATAAAATTTTAAAAGTTCTTTTTGAAGAATGTCTATTGTGACAGCTTCTGAGTCGCGTTGCTCCGACTCAGAAGCTGTCACAATAGACAT
>JAPKLW010001142.1:48212-136953 GCA_026898455.1 Plectranthus barbatus | reverse complement strand
CATAAACCCTAACACTATATAAACCCCCCTTCTCTATTGGATCAACATAATTCTGTGTGTACACTTTCAGTAGCCGTCAGTTAAGAAACTAGGGTTTCATAACGGACAGAGAGAGAGGGGCGACGGCGGCTGGATCTGAGGGAGAAGATTGATCGACTTCTCCAAAGCTCGGATTTAACTTGGTAGAATAATCCTCACCAGATTTCCAAGGAGCAAGGGATACAGATCAGAAGATCAGATCTGTAGGAACAAGAGAAGAGATTCAAGGTTCCATATTCCGCTTCAGATCTGAATAGGTTTTTCACCGTTATTATTCTCCGATCTGTCCTGTGGATCAAACGGTGAAACAAGGTACAATCTTTAATCCATCCTATGCAATTTAGTTTGTAGGAGCATGCATAGGCTTTTGCATGGTTCATTTAATTGTATTTATTCTTGGTATCCTAAGAACGATCCTTGGCAAGTTTAATGGCAATTAATATTGCCCGTCGTAGACTCAATCCCTACAATTCTTACTAAAAAAAGACTGAAAGAATTTGAAACAATATCCTTGTTTGAAGAGGTCAGTGGACCTCTGAGAAGAAACATCCCTGCAAAGCTGAAGGACTAGGGAGTTTTACTATACCTTGCTGAATTGGGGGAAGAGATGTAGGGAGAGCCTTGTGTTATCTGGGGGCTAGTGTGATCTTAATGTCATTCTCAATCTTTAAGAAGTTAGGTATTAGAGGAGCTAGACCCACCACAATAACATTGCAACTAGCTGATAGATCAACTGTAGACCAAGAAGGCAAGATTGAAAATGTTTTGGTAAGGGTAGATAAATTCATCTTTCCAGCTAATTTCATCATTCTAGACTATGAGGCAAATAGGGAGGTGCCAATCATTTTAGGCAGACCTTTCTTCGCTACTGGAAAGACTCTGATTGATGTTGAGAAGGGACAATAGATCATGAGGGTTCATAAGGAACAAGCTACTTTTAACTTGTTCAACACTATGAAATTGTCTGATGATTCAAATGATTATTTTGTTGTGGGGACATTAGAATCTGTAGTTGATGAGTATGCAATAGAGATTCAGATAGAAAAAGTTAATGAAGAGGAAATGGTGGAAGAAGATGTTGTAGTATGGGTAGAGCAGAACATAAAGTTTGGGGGAGTGAGAGTTGCATTCGAACCATTGGACTTGATGAGCAGGGAATAGAAAGAACCCAAATCCTCATTCGAAGAACCCCCAGAGTTGGTGCTTAAACCTTTACCAGCCCACTTTAAATATGTATACTTGGGATAATCTGAAACTTAACATGTGATCATAGCATCTAATCTGAGGGAAGAAGGTGAGCATAGTTTATTGGAAATGCTTAAGAGACATAATCAGTCCATTGGATGGACAATCTCTTATATTAAGGGGATTAACCCTACTATCTGTATGCATAAGATATTGTTGGAGGATGGGAGCAAAAATTCTATTCAGCCATATAGAAGACTGAATCCCAACATTAAAGAGGTTGTGAAAAAAGAGATTATAAAATGGTTAGATGCAGGGATTATCTTTCTAATGTTAGACAACTCATGGGTTAGCACTATGCAGTGTGTCCCTAAGAGAGGAGGGGTTACTGTAATTCAGAATGAAAAGCAAGAAATGATTACCACAAGAACAATCATTGGTTGGAGGATTTGTATAGATTACAGGAAGTTAAATGATGCAACCAAAAAGGATCATTTCCCACTCCCATTTGTTGACCAAATGTTAGACAGGCTAGCTGGGCAGGAGTATTACTGTTTCTCAGATTAGTATTCTGGATACCATCAGATTGTCATTGCTCTTGAGCATCAGAGTTTGACGACATTAACATGTCCCTATGGCACATTTGCATTCAGGAGAATGACATTTGACTCTGCAATGCTCCAACAACTTTTCAGCGCTGTATGATTGCTATTTTCTTAGAGATTATTTAAAATGGTCAAGAAATCTTCATGGACGATTTCTCTGTATTTGGGGAAGATTTCACTTCTTGTTTGAAAAATCCAGAAAGGGTGTCCCAACTGGTACTCAATTGGGAGAAATGTTGTTTTAAGTTTCAGCAAGGGGTAGTTTTAGGGCATAAGATGTCAAGAAAGGGCATTGAAGTAGACTCTGCAAGAATTGAGGTGATTGACAAGATGCCTACTCCAAGATCAGTAAAAGTAGTAAGAAGTTTTATGGGACATGCTGGTTTCTACTGCAAATTTATAAAGGACTTTTCAAAGATAGCAAAACCACTGTTAGAATTATTAGAGCAAGACAGGAAATTTGATTTGAGTAGAAACTGCATGGAGGCTTTTGCAAAATTGAAAGCAGCTTTGATGACAACACCAATTATGCAACCACGTGGCTAGAATGCCCCTTTTGAATTAATGTGTGATACAAGCAACTATGTCGTGGGAGCAGTCTTAGGATAAAGGAAGGATAAGGTGTTCAGGTTAATATACAATGCCAGTAAAACCATGGATGGAGCACAGAGGAATTTTACAACTACAAATAAGGAATTGTTGGCTGTAGTATTTGCATTTGATAAGTTCAGATCGTATCTGGTGGGAGCTAAGGCTACTGTATTTACAGATCATTTTGCAATCAAGTACCTTATGGCCAAGAAAGATTCTAAGTCAAGACTGATAGGGTGGATATTATTACTGTAGGAGTTTGATATGGAAATTAAAGACAAAAAAGGGACAGAAAATCAGGTTGCAGACCATCTATCAAGACTAGAAAACCCTTTTGGAGGTGATGATACAATTCACATCAATGACAATTTCCAGATGAACAGCTGATGGTTTTCAGTGAAGAGGTACCTTGGTTTGCAGACTTTGCTAATTATTTAGCCACAGGGAGAAAGCCATATGGATTGCATGGGCAACGGTTGAAAAGATATTTGCATGATGCAAGATTTTAATACTGGGATGATCCAACTCTATACAGACTAGGCCCTGATCAGGTTTTCAAAAGGTGTGTGCCAGAGTACAAAATTCCATCAATTTTAAGTGAATGCCATGCTTCAACATATGGTGGGCATTTTGGTGGACAGAGGACCGTAGCAAAAGTTCTTCAATCTGGTTTATTCTAGCCAAGAATATTCAAGGATGCTTAGGAGGATGTCAAGAATTGTGATCGATGCTAGAGAGTGGGAAATTTGCCCACTAAGAATGCTATACCTCTGAACATCATTATTGAAGTGGAGTTGTTTGATGTGTGGGGAATGGATTTCGTGGGACCATTCCCATCATCTTCTGGGAATGAGTACATTTTGTTAGAAGTGGACTACGTGTCCAGGTGGGTAAAAGCATGTGCTTGTGCACATAATCATGCTGCAAAAGTGATGAAGTTCTTACATAAGAACATCGTTTCTAGGTTTGGCACTCCACGAGCAATAAGTAGTGATGAAGGCACTCACTTCATCAATAAAATTTTGTCTGCCATGTTGTCCAAGTACAATATCAACAATTCCCATCATCTTCTAGGAATGAGTACATTTTGAGCTTGAACCTACTTTTTTATTTTCACCTGTTGTATGTTAGTCATTTATCCATACACGTCCCATTGCTAGAGTCAGAGTCTTGATCTCTCTTTTCTTTTAAACATTGAGGATAATGTTTGTTTCAAAGTTTCGGGGGGTGGGGGGTGGGGGGATGGGGGGTAACACTCCTACCGTAGTGTTTATTTTTTATGTTTTTGTTTGAAATATATATATATATTTAAAAAAATGAGAAGAGAGAATAAAGAAAAAAGGATCATATCTATGTGAATAGCTAAAAAGAGGGAGCTATTAGATGAATTCTTTTAGTGTTTTGTTTGTGCAATGAATGCACAATGTTGATTTGTGATTAGTAAGTTTATTAGTTATTGTTAGAATAAGTCATTTGTTTGAATTGAGATCTGATGATGCCTCTAGTATCTAGTCTCTATTTCCAAGTCATCATGTCTTTTACCCATGGCGTAACATTAGAATCTATTGAAGACCTTTTGATCTAAGTGTAGTGTGAGTTCCATTAGTGGAGAGCAAGTTCAAGGTTGATATGTAGACAAAAACAGTGACATTGATTATCAAAAGCACATGAGTGGTTAGTTAAGGTTAAGCTTTAGAATATACCAGCTATCATTGCAAATTGTTTGATTTGGAACTTTGGCTTTCAAACTTGATTGGTGTATTTAGCTAAACTTGTGAAATTGTGGTGATTGAAGCTTGATTAGTTGAAAGTTGCTTAATGTGCATTGTTTTTAATCTTTTGCTGGGGGCTGTTGATGATAATTGCTGGATTAGGGTGGCATTTTATTCCATCTTGTTTGTTTGAGTCTTAGTTTGGTTGCTTGAGGGCAAGCAACTTCTCAAGTTTGAGGGTGTGATAACTCTCATAAAGAGTTATCTTATGCTCTTTTCTAGCTTGTTTAGGATGTGGTTTTAATAAGATTTGTCCTAGTTTAAGGTCTTTTGTTGTTTATTTGATTCTTTGTTGCATTTATGCTTTATTTTGTCAATTTAGGTATTTAATAAGTTTTTGCAAGTTCATGTGAAGGTTTTTGCCAGATTTTGAATGCTAAAGCTTTTCAGCAGCATTTTAACCAGGAGTTGTGCTGGAGCATAGAAGTCCCAATGAGTCAATATGGAGACAATATTTTCTGGGACCACATTGAGATAAAGATCAAATACTTTTTGGATCTTGTCTGCAATTGTGGACATGTGTCACTATACGAGGTAAGGCAGTACTAGAAGAGCTGAAAGTGTATCCACGTGTAAAAATCTGGTGTGCAAGAGATGATCAATGAAAGGAGGACAAAGTAGAGAGTATCAAAGGGGATAACAGCAACACACGAACACAAGGGAGATATTCTAGCGAGAGAAGGAGGTTCGAACAAGCTTGTGGCCGAAGCAAAGAGTTCGAGCAGCTTGCAGATAGATCATCATCTGAGTTTTACTACTTTAAATTTAGCTTTTGTTACTCCTAGTAGAGGATGATGAATGATTTAAAGCTCTCTCTTATTTTTAGTTTAAATATGAGCTAAGTTATTTTGCACTTGGGTTGTGGATTCTTGATTCGATCTTAAATATATGTTAATGATTGGTTTCGCTTAAATCTGAGTTTGATTTTGATTCTGAATTGTTTAATCTCTTGAGCACGACAGTGAGTACAAATTTATCACCTATTAAAGCCAAAAGGTTAGATAGGCCGAAGGAATCATGATCAACCATGTTTATTTCATAGGCATATGAAAAAGCGTGGCTTAATGTTGACCCTTGTTTAAGATTTTTGTTCATTTGAATATCATATCAAGCATAGACATATGATGTATGGCAGGAGAGTGCAGATCTAGTGGATTGACAACTTACTAGGCAACTTGCGTGTGGTTTTTAGACTTAGAAGTGTGCGAGACCTATGCTTTAGCATATAGGATAGTGAGAATAGAGAACTTCCATATCTCAAGTGTGTTTTCCATCTTTGTTTCTACGTGTTTAGAAGTCTGCGTGATCATATTGTGGCAAGAAGAATTGTTACTTTTTTTTTGTTTTACTTGGTTTTATTTTTTATGCTTATTTGCACTTTTAGATAGAGTTCACATCACAACAAATCAAAGTTACAAACAATTTTGTGTGCACAACTTAGTCATACACTATATAGGGTTCGATATAAGGTCTCTAGGACTATACTACTTGTTGATTGTGTACACTTGCACACAGTTTTGTGGATACCCTACAGCACACAACAAGAGTCATGTCGATCTTTCCATTCCGGAATCCATTCTTCACCAAAAACTGAGACAAAGTCTCATACCAAACTTTGGGTTCTTGCTTTGATCCGTACAAAGCTTTTCTTAACTTGTACACCTTATCTCCTTCGAGGTTGCTCCATATACCTATATATGTGGTATTGTTAAATTACAACTCCATCTATATCTCTCCTCAAACATATATTAAGGGTTACCCTCCTATTTTTGAGATCAATCCCTTGCCTTAGCACAACCTCAAAGATATATTTAGGGGTACCCTCCAACGTTTGAGGATCAAGCCCTCCCTTAGCACACTGTCAACACAAATCTACACACAAAACTTTTTCAGGCAGGTTAACGTCTTCTCTCAACCGAAACACGCGACCACTAAACTAGATAACTAATTCAAAATACATACGCTATTTTTATTATATATAAACTTATTTCATAAATTAATTTGACTTATACATATTATAATTTATTATATTATGTGCATAATTAATTATTACAATATTCAAATTAAAATATATCTAAATATACATTTGAATATATCCATTATTGTGTATATGAAAGTAATTAGTATTTGTTATATATATAAATCAATCATTTTGTATAATCTCATCTTAATATATTTAAACATATCGATTTTATTGTGTATATAAAATTAATTAAGATCTATCGCTGAATATTTTTTTTACGCTGCTAGAATTTTCTTATTTTTAATTATTTAACTACCCAAAGTTAAGTTGTTAATTTTAGTGACGAAATTAATTCGTCATTAGATTTATTTTTAATTTTTAGTTATTTAGAGACAAAATATTCCGTCACTAGAATTTTATCGGAAAGAGTTTAATTATTGATTTAGGATCCGAAATATAAATTATCAATTTAAGACCTGAAAGATCACACAAATTATCAATTTAGGATCCGAAAGATCCTAAAATTCTCAATCTAGGACCCTAATATTAGGTCTTGGATTGAGAATTTCAATATCTTTCAGGCTCTGAATTGAAAATTTATCTTTTGGGTCCTGAATCGATAATTTAACTATCTTTCGAGTCCTAAATCGGTAATTGTCCTATGTTTAATTATTTAGCGACGGAAAATTCCATTATTAAATTTCTCGTCGCTAGAATTTTTTGTTTTTATTTTTCAATTTTTTAGCGATGAAAAATTTTGTTCTTTACAACAACTATTGTGGCCAGGCCCTAACAATCCAGTTCACCAAATCAACGGGGCGAGTCCACCGTATGCGTTGGCCCGGTAAGTGTGCAACCCGTCCAAATCAAGCCAATCAAGGAGCAATCAGATGGTCTTGTTATCACGTCAACCCTAATCAACCCCACGATTATTGGGGTCGAGCAACTGACTGGTCAAGGGTTGAGAATCTTGCCAAGGTTAGTTTCAGGCCCAACACGATGTGATGAGCCATCTTCTTGTGTCTATAAAAGTAGATCCCCTTCTTATTTTTAGCCATTCCATTATAAATATAAAAATTCAAGAAATAACACTGCCCAATCATTGATTCAACCCCACAGGGATCCAATCTCTATTGTCTTGATTCTGTTTACTTTGTCTTACAACTCTTACTATTCACACTTTACTCTTATTATTTTCATTATCGGCTATTTTCACTTACAATTTTGAGAGTCCCTTCTATCTTAACAAAATTGAACCTCCACATTTTAGCCTACGTGGGTAAAGGCAGTCGTACCAGTGGAGACACAAGGAAGAAGCATGAGGGTCGAACACTGCAACGAACAGACAAATTCTAAGGGACTAGTGATTGACCTTGAGTTAATTGATATATTAAGTAATAATGCTTTACTCAAGATAGCTCAAAAAATGCAACAGGTTGATAGATTCTTTAATAAAAAGCATATAGCTCAGGACATTCCGGACATGAGAGTTGGTGCTAAGATGAGTAATTTTTTTTAACACCAAAGAAGTTAATATGGAAAACTAGCAACAACCTGGGAAGGGCCTTACCGGATTAGCAGAGTCATAGGCTAAGGAGCTTAAGGCCTCTAGGCTATCGAGGGAAAAGAAATAAACAACGGCTGTAACATCAAACATCTAAATAAGTACTACCTATAAAAAGTCACAAGATACGTTTTACCATAGCAATTTTCTTTCATTTTCATAATTTTTTCCCAAACTAATACTAACTTGACCGTCAAAGATGGCATCACGCATCTTGACCACTTTTGTACTCGACCCGTACAACAAGGTGCTAGCACACTCCAAATCGGTTACCCCACTGATAAGCATGTATTTCCACTCACTTGTCGCATTATTTTCTTTGTTATTTTATGTATTTTTATTAAATTAGGTTTAATAGTTGAGCATGATTATATTTCAATAAGTGTTATGCTTGTGGTTCTTAGTTTTGTAGGTAAAAACATCAAATAGGAGAAAAGTTGGCCAAAAGATGAAGAATTCCACAACAAGAGGCTCTGTTTCGACTGACACAAGTTTGAGTCGCTCGATGTGGACAAAAAGCTCATAGAAATTAAACGAAGACTCCACGTCAACCGACGTGGCCTGTGTCAATCGACATGGAGCGGTCGAAGGTGACGTGGCATCGAGCAAAGCAAGGGTTCGATGTGAGGTTTAGTGTCAACCGAAGTGGCTTATATTGGTCGATGCGCATGATGCTGAAACACAATTTTATCTGTCAAAGACGGAATTTTGAAGGCAATTACCTTGTACAGCTTTTCCCTACAGTTTAAAACCTCAAGACCTAATCCTACCACTATATATACTCATGTATTAGGTTTAGACTGAGGGTTGAGTTTTATTGTCCAGTTTATTATTCAGTTTACATTTTTTAGTTTTATCTTTATGGCTTTGGAGATTGAAGAACTGGAACAAGCCTTTATTTTTCTACATCTTTATGTTTCAAGTAAGTTCATTAATGCAATTGCATATTCTTGTTTTAATGTGAATCTTTAGCATATCAGGATAGAAACCTTAATAGGTTCTAGGGTTTTTCTCCAACTGGATTGCATGTATAGATTCAATATTTCAGACCCTAATTAATTGGTTGAAACTCTCTGTTTTTATTTAAAAATCTATTTCAAATGAAGGATCGAGAGATAAAAATTGGACTAGATTGATAGTTGTTAATTGAAAGACCGAGAGGAAAAATTTATAACAACAGGGAAAGACGGTTTAATATGATAGTTTTCGGTCCTAAAAAGAAGAAATCGATTGTAGAAATTTGATCTGTATGTTTATTCAGATTGATTAATAAGTATTCTTGAGACCAAGAGGAGATAATCACTTGTTAGTAATCTAGGTTTTAATTGCCCGGCCAAGGAATTAATTCCATCTTATCAAATTTTCCACTATATGTCCTTTTTGGGTTTGGAATAACTATTTCATGCTTGTTCTCTAGATTTGTTGAATTCCCTAGGATCTGTACTTTTATTTATTTGACTTTTATCCAAAAGTTAACTTTAAGAAATAAAACCCTTTTGAAATTTTTTTTTTCTCAAACAACAATTTGACAAACTACATCCAATACATAAGATAATTTTGAAATACTTCCATTGGGTTCGATAACCTTTGGTTCTATAAATTTATTTGCTTCGTTGTGTTACAGTAGTTGGTAGCCGTGTGAAGCACACACAAATAACACGTTAAAATTATCAATCCGGTCTCTTTTCTAATTCGCTCAAGTGGATATCATCTACTCCATTGAATGGTATTAATAGCTAGGTTACACAAAAGTCGTTGGTTTTTTATCTATCTAGGCGATGAATTGTAAACAAAACTTTAAGTGCAAACACTCAACTAGTAAACCAATTACAACTTCTCCAAGCAATCACTTCAATCAATTGTATAGGTAGATTAAGATAACAAATCCGACAATCATAGAAGGTAGTGAGTGATTCTAAACTTCAATTGTTCTGAATTAAACCAAGTTATGTTGCGAACAAACTTTAATTCCTATGAGGTTGAGCAACCGACTCTAATGTCGCTAGTCACTTGCTACGGATAACTAGCGGTAGATGACAATAAGAGTTGCAAATAGCTACGTTATTAACTCCTAAGTCACTCCCAACCGACCGTCGATTATTGCCCTACAATCCTAGCACCGCACATGGATTGGAACTAGAACTATAAGATTATGCACTTATCACGACGATTTCGCTCGCGTGTTGGCTGCAACGTTCACGTCAACTACCTAAAGGCTGGCTATTACCTACACGTAATAGGCAAGAACAAGCTCAAGTGCAAATCAACCCCTCATAGGAAAGTAAACAAACATAATCGATTCAATCCATCACAATATCCGTAATACAACACTCACTAATGAAATTAGTTCTCCATACCTTGAGTTAAGTACAATACAAATTGGAAATTGAAAGAATTCATTACAAAACTTCAAGGTCAGCGATTGATCTTCTTCGGTTGTCTTCTTTGAATCCAATCTACCTCTCTTCCTTCTTCAATCTTCACCAAATGTATGGAATGTGGCTTGATTCCCCTTGATTTTGGTTGGGGAGATGTTTTGAGATGAATCTAGGGAGAAGTATCGTGACGGTTATTCTAATTTTGGGCAAAAGTTCTTCAATTAACTGATTTTCCCCCTTTTATAGGCGAGCAAACAGGGCCTCGGATTGCCCGAGCCAACTATGGCTCGTCCGAGCCATCCTGGGAACCGCAGCAGTTTGGGAGACACGATCTGGCTCGGCCAAGCCAGACCTGCTCGACCGAGCCTGCTCTCTGCCAGCCAGGCTCGGTCGAGCCTGCACTGCTCGGCCGAGCGAGCCCTCTGCCCGGCTAAGCTCGGCCGAGCTTGCTTCACTCGGCCGAACGGGTCCTCCAAACTTCTGAAACTCTCCTTTCGCTCCGCTCGGACGAACCAAACCTCCTCGGACTCCAAACTCGGACAATTTTCCTCCAAAACTCCACCAAATATGTCATATTATGCTCAAAACACATCCTACAACATTTCAAACACGAAAACACAAAAACATGACAAAAGAACAAGGAAAGTATATGATATGAGGGTAAAATGGCCAAAAATATGCACACGCACACATCGAAAAATAGGTCATTTTACACACATATCATAATCCCCCAAACTTGAACCTTTGATTGTCCTCGATCAAAACAAAGTAAGGAAATCAATAAACCGCATCAAACAACCTTATAGCTCATCATAGTCATCTTGGCATGCTCTTATCGAACGAGATTATCACCTAACTTTGTGACACGATTAATGCTAACGACTAAAACCACTCATCAACATTGGATAAAGAAATGAAAGCACTCCCTTGCGTGTTTAGGGTTTGATGAATTCACTCATTCACAAGATATCAAGCACAATTTCCATAGGCTTGAAACAATTCTCACCACTATACTACAATGAGTTGGCTCCTAAAATCAAAAAGGTCTTTTCTTTCGGTTATAACGTGGCTTACTAGAAGGTAAGTGGTTTTGGGCTAAAGTGACGAACTTCTTCCAAATCCCAAAATCCCCAAACTTATTCTCTTCAATCCACTTCTAACCTTGAGGCTTTTCAATCGCAACTCTCATGTATATTTTTTTTTCCTTTTCTTTCTTTTTCTCATTTTTTTTCTAGCACCATCATTTTTTCATTCATGATGCTTTTCTTTTTCTTTTTCTCTTTTCTCTTTTCTCTTTTCTTTCTTTCTTTTTTTTTTTTAAGTACCCAAATTTTTGTTGGTACCCATTTTTCTAGGATTCATATCCATCATTCAATCAATACTTTTTTGCCTCAACAATCACAACTCAAACAATTCACAACCCAACTCTCATCTCCGTATTCATCCTCAAACACTCATTCCCCCAAAATTTGTCCTAATAGTTTCAAAAGAAATATCACCATTAAGCTCAATCACGGAAATCAAGGGTATGAAAGGCAAAATTATGATATCAACCACCTTATACTCCCGAAGTGAAAGGAAGGACTAAGAATCGATGACCTAAGATCATTTTTTAGTTACCATACTCATGCCCAATAGATAGAGAATATATTCAAGTTCTAGATTTTGTGCTCTCAAACTTGCCACTCACAAACAATAAAAATATGACAATATCATGGCTCAAAAACTCTCGGCTTTTGTCAAGTCCTAGGCATTAACCTCACACAAAACTCGGCAATTCAAAAGTTCAATTCGAGCATGCCTTAACAACTAGATTATGCCCTATCATTGGTCAAACAAATTTTAAGCCTTACAAAGTAAATCATGATTCAAATCTCAAATTCTTGTTTGGGTTCATCATACACACACGACAAGCACTCAACAACCTAATTAACAATCTACATGCCATGAGCAATTAAATTGAAACTAAATGGTAGGAGAAACGATAGAAATTGTTACCCATCGGTAGACATGATCACACCGCTCTCCATTCCTTATTTGCACCTACTACACATCAATACAACACCACCAAACAATTTGAGCATAATAAGACCAAATAAGCTCTCATATCCACCAATCTTTCCACAAACCAACATCTCAAGAAAAATTATAACATTTATCCACTAGCACAACCATTCATACCAAACCATTATGCATATCCACATACCAAAACCAAATAGAAAGAATTCAACTCATGCTAGCTCGCGAAATGATTCCTCACAACCATTCAATAAATATCCAAACATCGAAACATCATCCATAACCAAATCTCCAAAGTAAAATCCAAAGTGAAGGTAAATCCATATTGTTATACAACCAAATCGAATAACCAAATCATTCAAATTCAATTCAACTAACTAAACTAAGATAGAAATAAAGATAGAGTGAGAAGAGTCAACCAGAGTAGAGCACCGGATACCGACCAATCCCCCCAAACTTAGTCAAGTTAGACTAAGTTTGTAAAAAGGTACACGGTGCGCTCTCACTCTCCCTGATCTGCTGGTGGTTGACGAGGATGGCGAGAATACGAAACTGGCACTCGGCGATGGAGCTCACGTACATCCCCCTGCAGGATCTTCACATTCCGGTTAATACCATCGAACCTCGATGCAATGGTGGCTTGATCCACCATGTAACCCTCCCGGAAAGTAGCAAAATCATCATGTAAAGAATTCAACCTCATATCCAAACCCTGCAAAGAAGAAGACAAAGAATCAATTGTATCAGTAGTCCTAGTGAGCATCGTCATCATCTGCTGCTGCCATTCTGTGGCCGAAGACTGCCTGGGCTGTGGGGGAGCTCGGGTGCTTGGACCGACATCCTGCAATTGTCGTCGCTCTTCCTCAGAAAGATGCCGGAGACTCGTGAAATATCCATCAGGAGATAACACTCCGACCACATCCTTGTGCTCCTCGGTATCCAGCAACCAGTTGGATCTATTAGACAGATCCAACACTGTTGTCCACTCCGGTCGGGGCATCTTCATAGCCAAATTCCCAAATTTATAATAAATCATACCCCTATGCCCGGGAACCACAAATCGTCCAGCTAACAAGGAATTTGAATCCAAGAATAAAGCTGGAGCAGAGGCACCTGACAGGTCTACACCAATATCCTCAAAAATAGGGGTTAACATTCCACAACTAAAGGTGCGAGTTTTTGTACTAGCACCCCAACTCCATACATCCATTAACATTGCCCCCAAAGAAAATTGAATTCCATTCATCAAAGAATACATCATAGATGATTCTGGCGTAATCACATTACTAGACTCATACCTCCCACAGACAGAACCACCAACAAATTTATGAATGTACCTAATCACTGGATTCCTAATTGCAGTAGCACGACAATTCTTAATATTGAAATGTTCACCTGATGGAATACCCAAAATTTCTTCCCAAAAATCACCCAATCTCACATTCGCATGTACAAAAACAGACTCAGGATCACACCCAAAAATCTCATCAACTTGAGCACGTTGAAAGAAATACGCTTTACCTCGGATTTTGAACTTCATAGACAATGGGATTCCCCCTGCACCTTGCATGATGGTGATCGAAGCCAAGAACTCCCTTGACAAATCCATGTATCCGGGCTAATTCGTCTTGACAAATTTTTTCCACCCAATACCTTTGAGTAGACTCCATACATCTTCTTTTAATTTCATTGCATTCAACGTCTCCCGGCACAAATACTTGGTGCCAACAACTTATCGTGTCGCCAATTTCTTGTATTTGGAAAACTCCTCATCATCAAATCCTTTTGGGCGCCCACTTGAAGAAGAACCCTCACCCCGTGCTCGTTTGCTAGCCATAAGAGAAATTGAAGGGTGAGATAAGAACAATTCAATGCACCAAAGTATGGGAGAAAATTTTAGAAGAGAAATTTTGACCGAGATGAAAATGGGTCGAGCAATTGCTCGATCGAGCATTTAAGTTTGCGCGTGGCTCGGCCGAGCGTGAGATGGCTCGGCCGAGCGTGAGATGGCTCGGCCGAGCAAGAGGTCTGTCCACGCGGCTGCTAGCACGCTTGGGCTCGGTTGAGCCTGCCTCGCTCGATCGAGCGAGGCCCCTGTCCGAGCCTATTTTCGCCCTCTTTTCGGCATCTTCCCGATCATGTTGCCTTCCATCCTTTTTATCCTTCATACACACATTGTCAAATGAAAGTGTAGCACCACAAACAATTAGGAACCCTTCACAACAACAAACCACATTATTCAACAAAAGTTAATAACAAACCATTATTCAAATATGCAAAGTAACAAAATTTAAACATTGGGTTGCCTCCCAATAAGCGCTTGTTTAACGTCGAAAGCTCGACGATCATACCTCATGTCAATCATGGTCAAAAGGTGCTGAACCGGAACTCATACCTTGATCCATGATCACATGCTCCTCCGGGAAAAGAAGTTTCCTTCTTGCACTTCAGGGTGGATCCGTATCCACTCGAGCTTTCTTCATACGAATTTGATCAAATTCTTCTTCATCCCCCGGATCTTTGTAGACTTCATTCTCCTCACTCATAAGTTTTAAACCCGGATCAAGCATATCCTTCATCCTTTTCTTTTTTCCAGCTTTCTCAATTTCACTTGCATCCACATTCTTCGGAGGTAAAGAAAATACGACTTCCTTGCCACAACAACGGAATGTAAGTTCACCATGTTTCATGTCAAATAAAGCTCCGGCTGTGTGCAAAAATGGCCTCCCGAAGATCAGTTGTATACCCCCCTTATTTTTCATGTCAACTACAAGAAAATCTCCCGGAAAGGTAAACGTCAACACTTCAACATGGACATCTTCAACCACCCCTTTTGGGCAAAACAAAGCATGATTAGCCAATTGAAGCACTTGACTTGTAGATTTAAGGTTCCCAACCTCCAACTCCTTGTACAAGTCCCATGACATAAGGTTGACACTCGCTCCGGAATTGCACAATGCTTTCTCAATACATTTATCTCCAATCTTACATCCAACTACAAAACCTCCGGGATCTTCTTTCTTACTAGTAATATTCCTTTCTCTAAGCTCACAAGTACCACTATCCAAGATCTCTTCTCCTCCAACTAACTTATCCAGCATAGGTACCCTTTCTATCTCCTCCGGTAAAGGCATTTCAATGTCACCTTTCTTCACGTAATCAAAGAAACTCACGTTCTTAGTTTGCTCCTCCTTTCCCGATTCTTTGTTCTCAATTTCTACCTCAACTTCTATTCCTTCTTCAATGTTTACTTTCAATTCTTCTTCAACTTCCCCCATTTCAATCTTAGGAGTCATCACTTCCAAGTTTTCCTCCATCCTACTTTCACCTTCTACCATGTTACAACCTTTCTTTTGCACCACTTCCGTATCACTCGGAAACTTTCCGGCTTGATGCTTCCCGCTTAATTGTTTAGCGATAGCGGAACTTTGAAGTTGAATTTCGGAAAACATATCATCGTACTTCTCAAATCTCTTATCCATTTCTTCATTAAAATTTCTCCTCGGTTCTTGGTTTGCATACCTACTATTTCCCCCAGCATATCCTTGACAACTACTTCCCCCTTCAATTTGTAATGGAGGATTGAGAGCGTTGTTTTGATTAGCATAGGAAAAATTTGGGTGAAAATGGTTGGACGGATGATAGTACATGTACCCCTGTGGATTGTATTGGGGACGAGCATTTAACCCCATTCTTTGATTCACAAAATTCAAACTCTCCGGGTGTGACTCTTCATGCCGAACTACCATCATATCCTCATTTCTATTTCCCGTTGTAGACAATGCATCAAGCTTCTTTTGTATGAGCGCAATTTGCTCTTTGAATTCTTCACTCTTCTTGGCCTCATTTACCTACTTAACCAATCGATAGTCCTTGCGTTCCTTAGGCCAATGGAAACTATTCTCAGCCATTTTCTCAATTGTCCTCCAAGCTTCTTCCTCTTCAAGATCAAGAAATGCTCCTCCCGATGAAGCATCTAACATCACTTTCGTTTCATAGTTTAATCCCCCGTAGAACTGGCAAATCTGTTGACTCCGAGAAAGTCCATGTCTTGGGCATTTTCGTAGAAGCTCTCGGAACCTATCCCATGCCTCGTATAGAGTTTCATCGTATCTTTGCCCAAACGATGTGATATCAGCTCTTCTCTTCAAAGTCAAACTTGGTGGGAAAAACTTGAATAGAAACTTCTCTCTCAACTCTTCCTAAGTGACAATATTTGATTTGTACAAGCCTTCGAACCAATTCCTAGCTCCATCTCTCAAAGAGAATGAGAATAACCGCATTGATCTTGAGGCACTTGGTTGATCTTTATAGTATCAGTAATCTCAAAAAATCGAGAGATATGAAGATTTGGATCCTCGGTTATGTGCCCCCCAAATTGGTTGTTTTGTATCATTTGGACCAACTGTGGCTTTATCTCAAATTGCGTGGCATTTACTCCTAACCAAAAACCTCCCGTTAACGGTTCACCTTGAGGTCGAAAAAGATTTTGTAATGGTCTCCTCGGACCATTCCTCTCATTAATCATAGCTTTCATCAACTCGAGTTGCCTTTCCAACTCTTCTATCCTAACCGTGTCTTCTCCATGGTTAGCCATCTCAAAATCAATTTGAATATGTGCTCTTCTTTCTTGAAGTTTCCTTGCCTCAAGCTCTCTAGCCTTTGATCGAGTGATCATAAACTACCTAGGAAAAATCCACAAACACAAATAACAAACAAAACAATGTTAGTAAAAATATTCACATAAACATTTCCTCAAACACCTAGCATACCATACTTCAACTTTCAATAATTCCACAAGACTTACTAAAAGATTCCCCGACAACGGCGCCAAAAACGTGGTAGCCGTGTGAAGTACACACAAATAACACATTAAAATTATCAATCCGGTCTCTTTTCTAATTCGCTCAAGTGGATATCATCTACTCCATTGAATGGTATCAATAGCTAGGTTACACAAAAGTCATTGGTTTTTTTATCTATCTAGGCGATGAATTATAAACAAAACTTTAAGTGCAAACACTCAACTAGTAAACTAATTACAGCTTCTCCAAGCAATCACTTCAATCAATTGTATAGGTAGATTATGATAACAAATCCGACAATCCTAGAAGGTAGTGAGTGATTGTAAACTTCAATTGTTCCGAATTAAACCAAGTTATGCTGCAAGCAAACTTTAATTCATATGAGGTTGAGCAACCGACTCTAATGTCGCTAGTCACTTGCTACAGATAACTAGCGGTAGATGACAATAAGAGTTGCAAACAACTACGTTATTAACTCCTAAGTCACTCCCAACCGACCGTCGATTATTGCCCTACAATCCTAGCACCGCACATGGATTGGAACTAGAACTATAAGATTATGCACTTATCACGACGATTCCATCCACGTGTTGGCTACAACGTTCACGTCAACTACCTAAAGGCTGGCTATTACCTACTCCTAAGAGGCAAGAACAAGCTCAAGTGCAAATCAACCCCTCATAGGAAAGTAAACAAGCATAATCGATTCAATCCATATCCGTAATACAACACTCACTAATGAAATTAGTTCTCCATACCTTGAGTTAAGTACAATAAAAATTTGAAATTGAAAGAATTCATTACAAAACTTCAAGGTCAACGATTGATCTTCTTCGGTTGTCTTCTTTGAATCCAATCTACCTCTCTTCCTTCTTCAATCTTCACCAAATGTATGGAATGTGGCTTGATTCCCCTTGATTTTGGTTGGGGAGATGTTTTGAGATGAATCTAGGGAGAAGTATCGTGGTGGTTATTCAAATTTTGGGCAAAAGTTCTTCAATTAACTGATTTTCCCCCTTTTATAGGCGAGCAAAGAGGGCCTCAGATCACCCGAGCCATCCTGGGAACCGCAGCAGTTTGGGAGACACGATCTGGCTGGGCCGAGCCAGACCCGCTCGACCGAGCCTGCTCTCTGCCAGCCAGGCTCGGTCGAGCCTGCACTACTCGGCCGAGCGAGCCCTCTGCCCGGCTCAGCTCGGCCGAGCCTGCTTCGCTCGGCCAGGCGGGTCCTCCAAACTTCCAAAACCCTCCTTTTGCTCTATTCCGATGAACCAAACCTCCTCGGACTCCAAACTCGAACGATTTTCCTCTAAAACTCCACCAAATATGTCATATTATGCTCAAAACACATCCTACAACATTTCAAACACGAAAACAAGACAAAAGAACAACAAAAGTATATGATACGAGGGTAAAATGGCCAAAAACATGCACGCGCACACATCGAAAAATAGGTCATTTTACGCACATATCAGTAGTCCAGTAATCTTCCAGCGATTACCCACTACTCTTGATCTTTAAATTTTCATAATGTTTTCACTGAAGACTTTGTACTAACTTAAACATCAGATGCGTGATGCCACTGGCAATTTTATTCAGGGTTTCCTATCTTTCCGTTGCTACAATTACAATTTATTTATATTTCTCTTACACTTGCATGTCACATCATTTGCACCATAATCAAGAATTACCATTTCTTCTTCTTCAGAGCTCTTCTGTGTGTTTTCATCATTTTCTTTTAGATACCATGGCCGACGAAATCTATGAGCTCCTCCTCAAAACCAATGCTGATCGTGCGAATCTTGAAAAATTAAAAAATCTATCAACAAGATCATGGTTGCAAGGCAAGGAGCTTCGTCCTCCTCAACCTCTATTCATTTTACCCTATCTAATCAAAAGGAGAAATCTATATACCCAATACCTTCCTCTCCTAAAATCAAACTTGAAGATCCTAATGATAGTTCATTAAACCTTACTGACAACCTGACCATAACCGAAAGCCCACCATCTACTGAAAATCTAAACCTATTGAACTAGCCACTTCCGAAAATCCTCCAAGCCCATCCGAAAAACCAGCATCACCCAAGGAATCAGATCCCTCTGAACCATAAGGCAAGTCAAACAAAGAATGTGTCAGAGATGAGAGAATAGAGACCGACAAGAAGTTTGATGCTGTAACGGAAGAGAACCTTAGTGAACCTCATTCGGCACAAATCTACCGTGGAGAGTTCCACAACACTATTAATCCAGATAATCCAAGATATGTGAATACTGTTAGGTTTTGTATACAGAAAATATTTATTACGATGAGTATACATTCAAAGGTGTTTCCTATCTGTTAAACAAACTTACATGCGAGTAACAATGGTATCCTATTATCTCACCGATAGGGATGATCATACGGCGTGTTGTAGATCGCAGAAGACAGTATGATCACTTGACCTAGTGAAATATAAATATTATCACAGCCGAGACAGCATACGAGGATAAGTCTGTCGGTGTAGGCTGCAGTATAGTCGGAAAGAAGTAATCTGTATTGATTACTTGATATGCTGATGCGTGCACTTGCATAATGATTGGACCACAGTGAGATGTATTCTGCTGTCTGACATCAGAGAATACAAGATCTCGATCTTGAATAAGTCCAAACCCTAACGAAGGTTCAGGGGTATGCACGGGTTGACTGTTGCTTTGACTTGGCATGGTGGAGAGCCTAAGTAACGTGCTCGTATACCCGCATCTTGGGTAGCAGCAGTTCATGTATTACAGTCTGAGACTGGAGCTAGGTAACCATATCCAAGTAATAGGATGGGGACATTCCCTAAGTGATGGATTTATATACTGAAAGCATTACGATTGGTATATTATGTACAAGGTCGATTGGTTAATATACTGGGAATCATAAATGTTATATGTTCATCTCCTGTCTGAATTAACAAACATGCGTCGCAAACACAATAATAAATCTTCCGTGAATATTGCAAACTCATCCAATAATAATAATCATTTAAAGAGAAAGTTTTCTTCCGATGAGGATCAAACATATCTCTGGCACTTGAGACTAGGTCACATCAATCTAAAGAGGATTAAAAGATTAGCATGTGATGGGCTCTTGGATTCTTTTCAAGTGGTACCGCATCAAATCTGTGAATCCTGTATAGAGGGAAAGATGACGACCAGGCCTTTTAAGGCAAGTCAGTCTCGAGCAGAGGATGTGTTGGAATTGATCCACTCTTACTTATGTGGACCGATGTCCACGCAAGCTCGTGGAGGTTATGAGTACTTCGCCACATTTATTGACGATTACTCAAGATTTAGATATGTCTATTTGCTTCGCCACAAGTCTGAATGCTTTGAGAAATTCAAAGAGTTTAGGACTGAGGTAGAAAAGAAGCTAGGTAAGACTATCAAGACACTACGATCAGATCGTGGTGGAGAATACCTCAGTAACGAGTTCTTGCAGTACTTGTCAGACAACGGGATTACATCCCAATGGACTGCACCAGGAACCCCTCAACAAAATGGTGTAGCGGAAAGAAGAAATAGAACTCTCTTGGAAATGGTCAGGTCGATGATGAGTTATGCAAGCTTGTCGATTTCATTTTGGGGATATGCCTTGGAGACAGCGGCCTATTTGCTTAACCTTGTACCTTCTAAATCAGTTCCTAAAACGCCTCTGGAACTCTGGTATGGGCGAAAGCCAAGTTTCACCAGAATGAGGGTTTGGGGTTGTCCAGCATATGTGCTGACAAAGGAACCTGATAAGTTAGAAAGTAGGTGTAAGCTGATGTTGTTTGTAGGATATCCCAGGCAAACGAAAGATGGTTACTTTTATTGTCCTGAGAATCAGAAAGTGGTTGTCAGTACCAACGCAAGATTCTTGGAGGACAAATATGTAAGAAACCACAGATCCAAGAGTGAAATTATCCTCCACGAGCTTAGGGATAAAGAAGCGATTCCATCAGAAAAGCCCAGTGTAGTGGTAAATCCACCTGTAATAGGTGAGGTAATACCAACACTGCCATCAATGCAAGGTATGGGACCAACGAGTACTGTGCCAACTACTGACACGGCTCAGATGCCTCGTCGCAGTGGGACGGTTGTCCACCAACCCAAAAGGTATATGTTCGTGGGAGAGTCTTCTGACTTGATCCTGGAAAATGGACTAGATGATATCGATCCCTGGAAGTACGATGAGGCGGTATCTGATAAAGATGCAGACAAATGGCTGATCGCCTTGGATTCAGAATTAGAATCCATTACGGCTATGAATGTATACCAAAAAACTAATTTCTCAGATGGCTATCAAGCCATAGGGTGCAAATGGGTATACAAAAGAAAGAAATGAGCGAATGGTGAAATTATAGCTTTCAAAGCAAGGCTGGTGGTGAAGGGTTATAGTCAGAAAGAAGGTGTAGACTATGACGAGACCTTCTCACCGGTATCCATGCTTAAGTCCATTCGAATACTCCTAGCCATAGCAGCACATAAGGACCTAGAAATCTGGTAGATGGATGTCAAAACCGCAATTCTAAACGGGTACCTTGAAGAAGGTAGGGACATCTATATGCAACAGCCAGAAGGTTATGTGCAGAAAGGCGAAGAACATTTGGTCTGGAAGCTTAAGAAGTCTTTGTATGGACTTAAACAAGCTTCACGATCATGGAATCTACGTTTTGATGAAGTGATTAAATCCTATGGATTTTCACAATGTTCAAACGAGAGTTGCGTGTACCGTCTATGTGTCAGCGGAAGCGTGGCGTTCCTTGCACTTTATGTAGATGATATTCTCCTATTTGGCGATAATGTGGAAGTATTGTCGGGCATAAAGGGGCGGTTATCCGAACAGTTTCATATGAAGGACCTTGGGGAGGCAGGATACATCATAGGGGTAAAAGTATTGCGGGAGCGCAATAAGAGGATGCTGACCTTGTCTTAAGGATAATATGTGGATACTGTGATTGCCCGTTTCAGCATGCAAACTGCCAAGAAAGGTCTGTTACCCTTCAGACATGGCATACATCTTTCCAAGGATCAGTGTCCGGTGATACAAAAGGATAAAGATGAGATGAACAACGTGTTGTATCTATCAGCCGTGGGCAGCCTCATGTATGCAATGCTATGTACGAGGCCAGATATTTGCTTTGTTGTAGGCATGGTAGCAAGATATTAGTCTAACCTTGGACAGGAGCATTGGACCGCGGTAAAGCACATACTCAAATACTTGAAAAGGACTAGAGATTATTTTCTCTTCTATCAGTGTGAGGAGTTGTGCCCTGTGGGTTATACGGATTCGGATTTCCAGGCAGACCGAGACGAAAAGAAGTCCACCTCTGGCTATGTGTTTACATTGGGAGGTGGGGTCATATCATGGAGGAGTGCAAAGCAGAAATGCATTGCTGACTCCACCATGGAAGCAGAATATGTGGCAGCTTCTGAAGCTTCGAAAGAAGCAGTATGGTTTTGAAACGTTCTTCTGGAGTTGGACGTGATTCCAAAGTTGCCCAATACTATCACGGTATATTGTGATAATTCGGGAGCTGTGGCTAATTCATAGAAACCACGAACTCACAGAGCAACAAAACACATTGAGAGGAAGTATCATATTATACGAGAAATCGTAGCAAGGGGTGATGTGCTGGTAGAGAAGATTGATAAAAAAGATAATCTTGCGGATCCATTCACAAAAGCTCTTCCTCAGAAGGTCTACGAGATGCATGTACATGACCTTGGGCTGAGGGCAAAGCCAACCACGTAGAATGATTGATGTAATAGCTAGATTAGTTTAGATGCGTTATACTCTGGAAAGCACCTGTATAAAGCTTTGAGTATAAGTGGGAGATTGATGGATTTATGTACTGACAACATTATGATTGGTATATTATGTACAAGGTCGATTGGTTAATATATTGGGAATCATAAATATTGTATGTTCATCTCCTGTCTGAATTAACAAATATGTGTCGCAACGCAATTATCCTCTTATCTCGTCGATAGGGAGATAATACGGTGTGTAGTAGATCATGGAAGATCGTATGGATCGTTTGACCTAGCGAGATATAAATAGTTATCACAGCTGAGATAGTTCAAGGATAAACTGTCGGTGTAGGCTGAAGCATACGCAGTAATAAGCATCTTATCTTGGATGACTTGGTATGCTGGTGTGGGGCACACATTGATAAGGACCTAAGTCGAGTTCGATTCTTTTATCTGACATTAAAAGAATCTAGATCTCTATGGCTTGATGAGATCCTAAGCCTATATGAAGGTACAGAAGTATATACAGATTGTGTATTACTTTGAGTTGCAGTGAAAGGCTCTTGTTGAGCTTGTATATCTGTATCTTGGGTGATAGCAATTTGTGTATGATTGTCTGGTACTGGAACTAGGTAACCACATCCAGTATAGGATGGTGACATTCCCTGAGCAGCTCAAAAGGTTCGTTATGCTAAAGTCCTGCAGGCTGATTAAGTTCAAGCATAAGTGAAAAAGGTTTCAGTGGATTGACTCAGGAATATAAGATGTTAATTAATTAAATAGCTTGTCAGAGCTTAAATTAATTAACGAATGTCTGTAACCTTAAATGTGGGGATATACCGAGCCCATGCAACCCGTTCCTCAAAACGTGGTAGCAAATAGGTAGGACAGTATTGATTCTCTGGTGGAATGAATCAATATTAATTAATTAATTATATTCTGGGTTAAATATGGGAATTAATTAATTGATAGGCCTTATTTTCTATTTGCATTCTGGTCCCTGGTCTTGCCCACAAAAACTCAGGCCCAGTAGAAGTCCAGTATTTTCCTATAAATAGGCCTCAGTCTCTCAGATCTCAACACACCACAAGATCATAAGTTGCAACACAGCAAACCAGTATTTGGGAGCTGTTGTGATCGACTGATCTGAGAAACGAGGAAATTCTGCTTCTCAATCGGGCAAGGAATCTGAAGGGAATCTTCACCAGATAGTCGGATTGGAGTTGGGATACAGATCAGAAGATCAGGTCAGGAGGATCTTCTTTCTTCTCTCCCTCTTTGTTTTCAAAAATAATTATTTATTTTCATAGATTTAATTCCTTAATCTGTTAGGAATAAATCTTGGTGCGTGGGAAAAAGGATCGAGGATCAAATCTGTACGCACTGGTTTTTAAGATTTCTACAATCCAGGTATTCCGCATAAACCCCCTTATGCATAATCAATAGGCGCATGCTAGGAATAATCATAGGCATAGCAATTTATTTTTCATATTTTAATTAACGATCTTGGCAAACGGACTTCGTGATTCAGTTCACGAATCCCTTCACTTAGGAGCTCAATAACATTCATCGTACTAAAGTCCTGCAGGCTGATTAAGTTCAAGCATGAGTGATAAGGTTTTAGTGGTACAGCTCAGGAAATAAGAAATTAATTAATTGTTGCAGCTTGTCAGAAGCTCCAATAAATAAATGCAGCCCGTTCTCATAAATATGGGGATTCTCAAGTAAATGCAGCTCGTTCTCATAACGTGGTAATAACGGGTAAGTCAGTATTAATTCTGTGGTGAAAAAAAATTAATATTAATTAATTAATTGTGTCTTGGGTCATGGACAAGGGAATTAATTAATTATTAGGCCCACTTTATTATTTGCATTAGGTCTCAGGTCTGTCCCAATTAAATATGCTGAAAAGTGGCCAAGTAGCCCATTAGGGTTTGTAACCCTAGGACTATAAATAGACAGATCTCTCTCTCAAACCCTAATCTGATTATCAAAATTCAAATCAGTTGAAACCCTAGAAAGAGAGCAGTAGGGCGGCGCCTCTGTGTGTTCGGGAGGAGAAGAAATTCGACACTAGCTTTCACAATCATAGTCCTGTAGAATCCTCACCAGTATCATGATTGAACAGCATTGAGATACAGATCTGAAGACCTAATCTGGAGAACAGATTATCTTTCTTCTTCTCTTTCATTTAATTAAATCTTGAAATTAGTTTTGTTGCTAATTTCTCATTCCGCAGATTTAATTAATTTGCGTGGTTGAATCAAGGGATTGGAATTCAAACGCAAAAGATCAGATCTGACACTATGGAGTTAAGGTAAACTCGAATATCCACTGCATTAAATTCATAGGAGCATGCTAGGGTTTATCGTATGTTAATTGTTCTCAACATCCATGAAAGGTTCGGCTTATTTAGATTAGGTGATTCGATTGGCCTTGAAATCCCTACAATTTGTATCAGAGCCAAGTTTAGTTTTCATGGCTCTGTTGGACGAGCCATTTCATTTGATTATGCATGTATGAATTATTTAATTGATGTGGATGGTTTAGTTTTTATTCCTCGTGGCAACCTGTTCGATTTAATTTGCAGTGGTTTATCGGTGTTTAGTTTAAATCAGTTTTGTAAATTCACGAGAAAATCTGTGATTAGATTTGATAGACAAAATTGTAATAGAATAGTCTACTGTAATTTTATTTTCAAATTTGTAACTGTACGGGTCGAAGAATGAAGATGGAGATCGGCGAGGCGACGGCGGCGGCAGGAGGCTGCGGCGCCGTACGGTCGCAAAGGTGCAACGCAATGGCGGTGGCGCACAGCAACAGGCAAGTGGCCTGCCACGGCGTGCGGCCGCGTGTGAAGCTGGCGGCGGCGGCGCAGCCGTGCAGGCAGGCGGCCTGCGCCGGCGCCACGCACGTGCGTTCGCAGGCATGGTGCCAAAAACTTGTTCATGGCGGCAGCGGTGGCGACGGCGGCGGTGGCTATCCCCAGCAATGGCGCATAAAAATTGTTCGTGCGTGTGTGACACACTAGTGCAAGTATACACTATCACAAGTAATATAAAATGGAGTATTCTCCGAGTATCGATTCCACAGGGAAGGGTTAAAGGTGCACAAACACTCAACTCGGTTTAATTGATGAAGAAAAATGAATTGGTTTGTTTGATTATCCTAGGCATGAATTAAATGGAAAAATAACAGCAATAATATAAAAACAGAGGATGATGAAAATAGGGGTGGATAATACGAGCAAACTTGACAATTTCTTAATCGAGGAGAAAAATGGCCTAGGCTATGGATTCATTTGCTGTAAATGGTCATGCTACAGCAGTTGTAACAGCACAGAGTAAATTGCAGCCAAATTACTATTCCCAGCTAGATTTTCCAAAATAGATGAGATTGCCTTTCTTAAATTAAATTAACATATTCCTTTGCCCAAATTCAATTCAAGTCTAGCACTATTCACAGCTCTCTTAGGCATTTAAGCAAACACAACATCTACATATTCCTATGCACATATTGTGGAGCAATTGATGTTTCTACTCATAACCTTAATTTTTCCAAACCAAGATTAAGCATAAATCACAAGCTCAAGCTTCCACAAGGATTGCAATTAAGAGAATTAAACCTTCAAAAGCTCAAACTACATGCCATTAACAACTAAGTATCATATCAACGTAAGAACATGCAAGCTTCATCCATAGCCCTAGGCCTACCCAATTTAGCTCATATTTACACAAAGAGGAACCAAATACATGTTTTGAGAAATAGAATTCATAATCAGCCTTGAAATTAAAGAAATAAAAGAGAGAAGTAGACTCCCCCTTCAATCGCCCCTCAAGAGGAAGGATTCCTCACTCCCGAACTTGACTCACGGCAATTGAGCTAAGATAATGAGCTACTCTTCCCTTCAAATCTTCCTTCCAGCTGAACAATCTTCCTTCCCTTCGATTTCTGTCTTCCCCCCAGCTGAAACTCCCAGCTCGATGGTTTGTGGCGATGGAATTCTCGATGCCCTCTTTTCTTTCTCTCTCCCTTGGGCTTTTATACCTCTCCCCAATTTTAGGTTTCTTCTTTTAGCAATATTCCCAACTTGTCCTTGGGAAAAATGACTGAAATTAATCTGTTTCCGCACTCCCACATCAGCAAAAATAGCATTATCCACGTCATGCCCGAATTTTGACTAAGTTGACTGGGACTGGTTCAGCTCAACGTGCTACAGCATCTGCTTTCCTTTGCTCCAGCATAGACTTTGAAAACAAGGCAATTTCCTGCACGGCAAATTCACTCCAAATCCTCCAAAAACATCGTTATTTACTACAAAACACGAATTAAACATGAAAGGACTTGAACAACTAAATACAAGACTAAAACAACACTTATTTGGTTAAACATATACGAAAGACTCTCTAAAACGAACTAAAATATAAGAGAATATAACTCTTTTTCAAGAGTTATTTTTGCACCGGCGCAGCACGCGCGTGCGTTCGCGGGCATGGCCGGCCATCCGGCGGCAGCGGTGGCGATGGCGGCAGTGGCTATCACCGGTGGCTGCTGCTGCTGCTGTGTGGGTTTATTGTTTGACGGCTGGTGCAGTTCAGTTGTAAACCTAGGGTTTACAGTTGGATTTGGGACCAATTTTCAAATCACAAAACCCTAAATCCAAAAAGATTTGGTGGTTGAGGATATCAAGGGCCTTGAAGATTTGTGAAAGATTTGAAGAAGATTTGGAATTATCCAAATTCAAATTTCAAATTTCAAGTTTTGTAATAGATACGATTATTTTTATTTTCCTGTTTTGGGGCCACGAGGAATTTTTGTTTGTCTTAATTGCCCTCGTATGATATGTGATTTATTATTTGCACAATAAGTATGTGTAGATAATAGGAAAGCATGTTTCAGCTTTAAAAGCATGCTTATGTGATTAATTTCTTGTTGGATTATATTTTTGAATTTTTGGACTTGTTTAAATACATGCAAAAATTTGGAAAATATAATGACAAGAAATTATTTATTTGCGCATTTAAGAAACCTTTTGAATCAAAAATACTAAGCGGATTTTTTAATTAAAATCAATAGACCTCCTCAAAGTGATCCTAGGCTGTAAGTGTATCTTTCGTCTTAGTAAACGTCTACAAGTGTAGCTTGCTAATTCCCGGAGGTGCATGGGCTGAAGTTGTTAGGATTTCTAGACAAACAATTTAAATTAAGTGAATAGTGGGAGGGTTTTGCGTAAACATCTGCGAGTGTAGCTTGCATAATTCTTTTCTCATAAGTATTCTAGGATTGATTTAAATTATAGATAACAAAGGCTTTAAGGGTCGTGCGGTATGGTTATGTGTCATGCCAAACTGTCTCTTTTGGCTAGAGTTAAATTTGTGGTTAAGAACTTAGTAGCGTCTTAGAATATAATGCACTTGCTGCTTCCCTGTTCTTGAGAGATGGCTTGGTCTAAGGTTTTACACTAATTATTAGTTTCATGTGTCTAAGGATTCCTGACATGGTATGAAATTAAAGGATTGGGGCTTAAAACCCGTAGTCTGGTTGAGGGTGACATCGTAAACGTCTATGAGTGTAGCTTGCAGTTGGAACTCTTGGGCTATTAGTGAAAAACATTTGTATTTGATTTATCAAGAGGTTTTCAATGCATTTGTTTTCGAATGTTCTGCATTAATCTTCTTATTAAGATTATTTATTTATTTCAGATATGTCTATGTCTACTTTTGATCATATTCTTGCTCTCAATCCCTTAACTGGTCCGAACTTCCCTGAATGGAGTTTTTGCATCAAACACATCCTATATCCCAAAAATCAAGCATATGTTCTTTTTATGGATCCACTTGTGCCTGGCTATGATGAAGTTTGTGAACTTGAGCTTGATTTTTTTGATAGATAAGAAGAAGTCGGTGATTTAGCCCATTGGCTTATCATGGCTGGCCTATCTAGAGAATTGAAGCACAAGTATGAGAACTTCAATAGGGCTGGAGAGATCTGGAAGGATCTCTTGACAGCTTATGGCAATGTGGAGCGGACTATTAACTATAAACTTGTGCACGATCTTGTGTGCAAGAAAATGGTTGAGGATAGTTCGGTGACAGCGCACATGATGTCTATAATTGAGCTCATGAGACAGTTCACTGTGTGGGGAGGTAATATCAGTGCTCAAAGCGAGATTTATATCATCCTGAATTCTCTTCCAGAATCATACCATGATTTTGAGGTAGTTGCTGCTGCAAGGGGAGAGTATGCTCTGCATGAGCTGCTTGAGGACCTTGTAATGGAGCAATCTTCCATGCTTGCACGGAAACCTGCTCTGACAGTTCCAACACCAATTCGACTACCTCTAAGGTAGGAGATGAGGGTGCTGAAAGCAAGTTCAGGAAAACGGGCAGTGATAGCAAATCAAGGAGGAAGAAGAAAGTAAAGGTCACTCCTAAGAAGGACAGGTGTGCTGGGTGCGGGAAGGTGACTTTTCCGAATGCAAGAGGACAAGGTACGCCATTTGTATTTGTAACGGAAACATGTTTAGCATCGGTTTCTACTCATTCATGGGTAGTGGATACTGGAGCTACTGACCATGTTTGTTACACTTTTCAGGGGTTCACACCGTGGAAGGTGCTGAAGAATGACGAGGTTACCATCTCAATGGGGAATGCAGCGCGAGTGAGTGCCGCAGTCATTGGAGATTTCACCTTGTACTTTGATGATTTTGTTTTGACTTTGAGAGATGTTTTATGTGTGCCGGATTTTTTATGGAACCTTATTTCAGTTTCCAAACTTTATGTTGATGGATATTCAGTTATTTTTTATAGTGGTGTTTCTATCATTGGTAATAACTCTCTCTGACGTGGAATGTTGAATAACTCTCTCTATGTCATTAACTGTCATCATAAGTCTTCCACGAATGTTGCATGTAATTCATTTGAAATTGATAATCCTAGAAAGAGAAAGTTTATTTCTTCTGATGAGGATCTTACATATCTTTGGCACTTGAGACTGGGTCACATCAACTTGAAGTGGATTCAGCGACTTGCAGATGATGGTACATTGGACTTAGTCCGACCAGTACCTTATCAAGTCTGCGAATCCTGCATCGAGGGAAAGATGTCCTCTAGGCCTTTTAAGGCTAGTCAGTCTCAAGCAGAGGATGTGTTGGAATTGATCCATTTTGACTTAAGTGGGCCCATGTCCACACAGGCTCGTGGAGGGTATGAGTACTTCATCGCTTTCATTGATGATTACTCGAGATACGGATACGTTTACCTGTTTTGCTACAAGTCTGAATGCTTTGAGAAATTCAAAGAGTTCAAGGCTGAGGTAGAAAAGAAGGTCGGGAAAACTATCAAGTTATTGCAATCTGAACGCGGTGGCGAATACCTCGGCAATGAGTTCCTACAATATTTGTTAGAATATGGAATTACATCCCAGTGGACTGCATCGGGTACTCCCCAGCAAAATGGTATAGCTGAAAGAAGAAATAGAACTCTTTTAGAGATGGTGAGTTCGATGATGAGTTATGCAAGCTTACCCATTTCATTTTGGGGCTACGCGTTGGAAATAGCAGCTTACGTCTTGAACCTGGTGCCTTCTAAATCGGTTCCTAAGACACCATGTGAACTCTTCCTTGGACACAAACCCAGTTTGTGCAAGTTTAGAGTATGGGGTTGTCCGGCACACGTGCTGACAAAGGAACCTGATAAGTTAGAAAGTTGATGATCCAAGGTAATGTTGTTTATAGGGTATCCCAGACAAACGAAAGGTGGTTACTATTACTGTCCTGAGAGTCAGAGAATTGTTGTTAGCACCAATGCTAGATTCTTGGAGGACGAGTATGTGAGTAACCACAAGACAAGGAGTGATATAGTTCTTCAAGAAATTGAAGATGAGAATGCAATTCTAAGGGAAGGGGAAAGTGTGAATGTGGGTGCACCTGTGAGAGGTACAACACCACCGGCGCGTTCTTCAGTGCAAGGTGCAGAACCACAAGTTGCTGCACCAACTGCTGACAC
The DNA here is from genome assembly GCA_026898455.1 of Plectranthus barbatus. Taxonomy (NCBI): domain Eukaryota; kingdom Viridiplantae; phylum Streptophyta; class Magnoliopsida; order Lamiales; family Lamiaceae; genus Plectranthus; species Plectranthus barbatus. The sequence continues at coordinate 106,269 of JAPKLW010001142.1, read as the reverse complement.
GGCACTGATGCCTCGTCGCAGTGGGAGAGCTATTTTCCAGCCAGAAAGGTACATGTTCGTGGGTGAGTCTTCGGACTTGAGCCCTAAAGACGGACATGAGGACTTTGACCCACTGACCTACGAAGAGGCAGTGCATGACAAGGATGTTGAAAAATGGCGTATTGCCATGGATTCTTAGATTGAATCCATAACCGATATATATGTATACCAAAAAATTGTGTTGTCTGATGACTTTAGGGCCATACAGTGCAAGTGGGTATATAAGAGAAAGAAGGGAGCGGATGGAGAAGTTACGGCTTTCAAAGCCAGGCTGGTGGTAAAGGGTTATAGTCAGAAAGAGGGCATAGACTATGATGAAACTTTTTCACCCGTAGCCATGCTCAAATCCATCCGGATACATCTTTCCATAGCAACGCATTTGGACCTCGAGATTTGGTAGATGGATGTCAAAATCGCTTTTCTAAACGTTTACCTAGAAGATGGTAGGGATATCTATATGCAGCAACCCGAGGGTTACGTTACATGCGCAAGGGCGAAGAAATTTTTTTCTGGAAGCTTAAGAAGTCCTTGTACGGACTTAAGCAAGCTTCAAGGTCATGGAACTTATATTTCCACGATGTGATTAAATTTTATGGATTTTCACAGTTGGAGAATGAAAGTTGTGTATACCGACTTTGTGTCAGTGGGAGCATGGTTTTTCTTGCATTGTACGTAGACGACATACTCCTATTTAGAAACAACGAGGGAGTGATGTCGGAGATTAAACGTTGGTTATTCGAACAGTTCCAAATGAAGGATTTGGGAGAATTTGGGTACATCCTTGGGATTAAGGTCTTACGGGATAGTAAGAGAAGGATGTTAAGATTATCCCAGACATCCTATGTGGATACTGTGATAGCCCTGTTCAGCATGCAACTCGCCAAGAAAGGCTTGCTACCTTTCAGACCTAGCGTGCATCTTTCTACTAGGCAGTGTCCTGTGACACAGAGTGAGAAAGATGAGATAAGTCTTGTACCATACGCATCTGCAGTGGGTAGCCTCATGTATGCAATGATGTGTACTAGGCCTGATATTTGTTATGTCGTTGGCATGGTAGCAAGATATCAGTCTAACCCCGGACAGGCGCATTGGACTGCGGTAAAGCACATCCTCAAGTATTTGAAGAGAACTGAGAATTATTGTCTGGTTTATAAAAGTGAGGATTTGTGCCCTGTGGGTTACATAGATTCGGATTTCCAAGGGGACCAGGATGAGAAGAAATCGACCTCTGGTTATGTGTTTACCTTGGGAGGTGGGGTTGTATCATTGGAGAAGCGCAAAGCAGAAATGCATTGCTGACTCCACCATGGAGGTAGAATATGTCGCCGCCTCCGAAGCTTCGAAAGAAAGGGTATGGCTCCGGAATTACCTCTTGGAGTTGGATGTGATTCCAAGTTTGCCTAAAAGTATCACAATTCATTGTGATAACTCTGGTGCAGTGGCAAACTCAAAGGAACCACGGACTCACAAGGAGAGCAAACACATAGAGAGAAAGTACCACATCATACGAGAAATCGTATCGAAGGGCGATGTGCAGATCAAGAAGATTAACACTAGTGACAACCTAGCTGATCCATTCACAAAGTGCTTGCCACAGAAGGTTTACGAAAGACATATTCGTGGACTAGGTCTGAGGTGGATGCCTACCACTAGCAGTAGTTAATGTAATAGGTAGGCTAGATAGACGCATTGTATACTCTGTAATAGCGAGTGTAATGCTTTGAGTATAAGTGGGAGATTGTTGGGTTTTGTATGCAGAAAGCATTTATTACGATGAGTATACATTCAACGATATTTCCTATCTGTTAAACGAACTTACATGCGAGTAACAATGGTATCCTCTTATCTCACGATAGGGACGATCATACGGCGTGTTGTAGATCACAGAAGACAGTATGATCACTTGACCTTGTGAGATATAAATATTATCACAGCCAAGACAGTGTACGAGGATAAGTCTGTCGGTGTAGGTTGTAGCATAGTAGGAAAGAAGTAATCTATTTTGATTAATTGATATGTTGGTAAGTGCGGTAGCGTATTGATTGGACCACAGTCAGATGTATTCTGTTGTCTGACATCAGAGAATACAAGATCTCGATCTTGATTGAGTCCAAACCCTAACGAAGGTTCAGGGTATGCACGGGTTGACTGTTGCTTTGACTTGTCATGGTGGAGAGCCTGAGTAATGTTCTCGTATACCCACATCTTGGGTAGCAGCAGTTCGTGTATTACAGTCTGAGACTAGAGCTAGGTAACTATATCCGAGTAATAGGATGGGAACATTTCCTGAGGAGCTCAATAACTTTCATCGTGCTAAAGTCCTGCAGGCTGATTAAGTTCAAGCACGAGTGATAAGGTTTGAGTGGTACTGCTCATGAAATAAGAAATTAATTAATTGTGGTAGCTTGTCAGAAGCTCCAATAAATTAATGAATGTCCAGTAACCTTAAATATGGGGATTCTTAAGTAAATGCAGCCCGTTCTCATAACGTAGTAATAAAAGGGTACGTCAGTATTAATTCTGTGGTGAAAAAGAATTAATATTAATTAATGTTAACATGGGAATTAATTAATTGTTAGGCCCACTTTATTATTTGCATTAGGTCCCAAGTCTGGCCCAATTAAATATGCTAAAAAGAGGCTCAGTAGTCCATTAAGGTTTGTAACCCTAGGTCTATAAATAGACAGATCTCTCTCTCAAACCCTAATCTGATGATCACAATTCAAATTAGTTGAAACCCTAGAGAGAGAGAGAGCAGGTGGGCGACGCCTCTGTGTGTTCGGGAGGAGAAGAAATTCGACTCTAGCTTTTACATTCACAGTCCTGTAGAGTCTTCAACAGTAGCAGGATTGAACAGCATTGGGATACAGATCTGAAGACCTAATCTAGAGAACAGATTATATTTTTTCTTCTCTTTCATTTAATTAAATCTTGAATTTAGTTTTGTTGCTAATTTCTCATTCCGCAGATTTAATTAATTCGTGTGGTTGAATCAAGGGATTGGAATTCAAACGTGAAAGATCGGATCTGACACTACGGAGTTAAGGTAAACTCGAATATCCACTGCATTAAATTCTTAGGAGCATGCTAGGGTTTATCGTATGTTAATTGTTCTCAACATCCATGAACGGTCCGGCTTATTTGGATTTGGTGATTTGGTTCGCCATGAAATCCCTACAAATATTGTAGCCGAAAGCCTGAAAGTTGTAAGGAATCCATATTTTGCCACAATATGATCAAAAAGCTTGTTCGATGAAACTGTTAGAGAAAGGTGGAAGAAGGCTGTATCGAATAGGAGAAGATGCCATAAGACAAGATATTTCTAAAGGGTCCTGAAAGACACCCCACATGTACTAAGTGGTACAACAGATGAAGATGTCAAGGTGTCAGGCTCTGAATATTCTAACACTAATATGGAGGAAGATTGTCTCGATTACGCTACATCTGATAAAAACCACAAGATGGATCCTAGGGAGATGGATGAGAGTCTGAAAGTGATTCAAGCTCTCAGGAGCTAAAGAAGAAAATTTCTAAAGAATCTACCATTGCAAAAAGAAAGAAGTAAATCACTTCCACTGATCAACCCAAGCAATCGAAAAAATCAAGAAAGAGATCCTCTTTTGTGTCAGAGGCAGCTGTTGTTCCGGAAAAATTAAAGAGAACACGGCGAGGACAATCTAAATCACTCTCAGCCACACCATCATCTCTGCACAACAACAAAGGTACCCCTACAAGCCAAACCTATAATAGTGATTTCTCACTATGGGGTCAAGGTCATTTTGAACTCTATCATGAATACAAATTTTAGGATTGAGAGAAACATGGATGAAACTTAATTTAAGAAGTTTGGTTTAGATGTCCTTTTTTAGTGTAGATGTCTTTTAAAAACTATTTCTAGTCTCGATGAGTTTGAGTATATTTGTTTTATGATTTCTATGCTAACGTAATCAAGGAAGAAGCTTTTGACTAGGGGAAGGCAAAACTTGGTAAGACCTATATTAGGAAGCATCTGATCCTCTTTAATCCGGCTTGCATCAACAACTTCCTGGGATTTCCAAATCCTAAAATTGAGGAACTAACTACTGTAGAAGAAAGGGAAATGGTCCAAGAGATATTACTTAGGGAACACTGAATAGATGGTCCGATAAGATGGCATCATCCAGTGTGACATGGATGTATGCTGCACTCTACAAGATTGGACTACACGACTGGACACTTACCAAGAATGACACTGCATTTACCAAAGAACAAGCATACTTGATTTACAGGATTGGTAAAAGTCTACCCTTTAGCTTTGTTCAGTTGGTCATCTCTAATATCAGTTGGGTGATCATGAAGATAAATAACTCCATGCTACCACATCCATGTCTAATCTATGCTCTCATCCTCAACCAAGGCATTTCTGATCATGGTGGAGACATTATTTCTGATGTGAGTCTTTTGGTGTTTGAAAAAATTCTAACGCGAACTGAAATGCGTGTTAAAAATTAACTATATGTTCCGAGTGATGATGAGATGGAAGAGGATGCACACTAGACAAGCTCAAGCATATGGTGGAAGTTCACCTTCTAGCTCCCATTCAGGGGTAGAAATGTCTAGGATGGCTGATCTTCGTAGTCTTTGTAACCGTGGGCAAAATGACTTATTTTTCTGTTAAACATTTTATGTTTTTGTTCTTTGATACTCTTTCAAATCAATTTGTTGTTGATTGTTTGTTAGGATTTTTAGGTTAAAGGGGAGTTTTATCCTTGTAACATTTATTTTGCTAGTTTCATTTACTTTTGCTATGGATGAATCATTGTTTACTACTCTATTTATTATGGATGTTTCATACTTTATTACTCCCTCCGTCCCGGGTCTCTTGAGACGTTTGACCCGGCACGGAGGTTAAGAAAAAGTGATGAGAAGTTAGTGGGGTTAGATTAGTAGGTTAATGATTAGGAGAGATAATGAAATATGAGAGATAGTGGGGTAGGAGTAGAGTAGGTTTAGTGAATAATTAATTAATAAAAACTTTCCAAAAAGGGAAACGTTGCAAGTGTTCTGGGACGGACCAAAAAGGAAAACGTTGCGACTGTCCTGGGACGGAGGGAGTATTTGTTATGGTTGACTCACAGACAGGGAATTTTATTTTCTTTGAATATTGTATCTTGGTTAAACCATGAACATGTTTGTGGAATGACAACAAGAAGGATAATATTAAGGGGGAGATTGATGGTGTAAAAGATTCCTAAATCTTTAACATGTCAATAGTTTGACAATGGAGTCTGACACTTCTAATGTTAATGTTACCCTTCACTACTTTATAGGAGTAGTTATAACTAACTTCGGATTTCTAAAGATTATTTATTTTTGCTATTTTTATGTAAATTCTTCTATCTATTTTTCAGGGGAATGCCTCAACGACAAAACCATTTTCACCTGAGCTTGTGAGTGGCTTGTGGATTATCTCACGAGAAAATGGAAGTGGAAAGAAGAATGAAGCACACGACTAGAATAATGGAGACGTAGCTTCACGATCATGCACTCCAAGTAAATGAATAAAAGAAAGACTGAAGCTTGAAGACAGTTGAGCAATTAAGGCATTAGATTGGATCTCACAAAAAGGTCATCAAGCACACCGATCCTTCTCCCATCGCTACTCTAAATCTCTCAAAGATCTCAAGATTATCACAGAGGCTATCTCCGAAGAGTGAGTCCCACGATAGAAGAAGCGTTGTTTTGTGTCGTGTAGATTTGGTTAGTGAGTATTTTTCTAAGGGAGTGAACCTTGAGAAATTTTATATTGATTTGTTGTTTTCGTTTCACTGTGTAAAGATTATTTTATAGTGAAACTATTTTTTCGCCGCGAGACACTCTCGAATTTAGCAAGAAAATTTTTAGAGCCGTTGTGTACTTCTTTATGTGTTACTGTGCTAAACTTACTATTATCTTTAACATGAACACATTTCTTGTAAACTCGGGCACTGTATTATTCAATGTCTCATATGATATGGAAAATATTATTATAAGTAAAAAAAATTCTCTAATTTCCAAGATTGAAATATATCAATCTTTAATTTCTTTGAATATCCTTACCATGTCGTTCAAAAGAATTATCGTCTTATCTGAGCCTCAAAACATTCCAAATTCTTGTTAAAATAAACCTTTGAAGTCAAAATGTGTGAATCTTGTTCCTGAGTCATATTGATCATTCATATACCAAAATAATCAAATAATTCTAATCTAATTGCATTATATAAAATAAAATATTATATGTTCAAATAAATTTATCTTAAAATATTTTATTGTATATGTTAGTCCCCAATCGGAGTTACAACTTGTGTAGATGCGAAAATAAGATAATTAGGTGGGCCCGAGTCACTCTTGATGATACAAAAACATTAGTTGAGCAGGTATTAAGTCTTAGTACCGGTTATACTTCAAAAACTGAAGAGTCAGGGGATCGAGTTTCCTTTATGAACTTTAACTTGAATAGCTCGGAGCATCCTCTATCGATCAACTGGTCAGTCTCATTTTAAAAAGTATGATGGTCTCATGTAGAATGCACAGAAGGCTTTAGTGAGCTTGAGAGAGACAGAGATCAGTAGAATTCGTAAGATCGGTAACCTTGCTTTTCTCTCACATGGAGTATTTATAATCTCCACTTTGAAATATAGTCGTCGTGGTTTAAATTAAAGTAATACATCTTTTCTGTAGGTACACGTTTGTACGAAGATGTACTATTCTGCAACTTTTGTCATTGCATGAGACATCTTCATTGCATATGTAACGCCTTGCACTTTCCGCTCTTTTTCGATGTTAAATAAATACAAAGCGAAATTAATTGCCACGAACACTATTATTATTTGAGTGCCCCATCGACATTAAGTTCCAGATAGAACTTAAATTTGAGACCATAAAAAATCATTTTTATTGTGTTCGACGGCGAAGTAATTAACGGAATAAACTACCTAACCTATTTTATTTATTTTCAGCCCTCGCATATATGGGCTTGATGGATTATTTTGGCTTAGCCATTAAATTAAAAGGAATTGAACTAGTGGGCTCAATTGTAAGCACTACTCCTACACATTCTTGTTGTACCTAAATAAAAGAAAATAAAACAAGTCCACTAGCAATGCATGTAAGTCGAATTTAAGCCCAATTTCTAACTTCTCATCAAATAATCCTATGAGAATATATCTAGAGATCAATCTTATGGGTGATTCTAAACGCAGCCACTATTTTTCTTCTTATAGCCTCTTTAAAAATATAAAATATAACATTCCAATTTTATCCTTATAGTTTTAATTTATAATTTTAATTAAAAAAGATATATAATTTTATAATTACCCAAAATAAAGCCCCTATCAAATAAAATGATAATTCTAGACACAACCAAAAAATTTCTAAACACAGCCCCGTATTTAAAACTATTATTTATTATTTTTGTTTTGTACTTATAATTCCAAATTTATTCTTCTTCATAGAAAAAATGCAGCCCCCTTCAATTAATATTGTTCTTTGTTTCATTTCCTAATCTCCGGTCACTTCACGAACTAGTTTGCTTATTCAAGTTGTGTGTCAAGCAAAATTACCTCTGGTCTAGTTTGTGGTTATCCTAAACTGTGTCCAGCAAATTTACCATTACATATGTGTCAATGTAATTCGCAAACCTTTTTTTTATCATCAATGCCTTGGTCATTCACGTGAAGAATTTCGTGTGGTATATTGAAGAATTTACCATTATATGGTATTCGTCGTTGCCTAGGTTTCTCCTCTGATTTCTTTTATCTTTCTACAAATTTTTTTTCTGAAAAATTGTGAAACAAGTAAAAATCTCCTCTATCTTTGTTTCATTTCTCTTATAACTTCGTCGACCTTTATAGTCTTGAAGTAGCCTGAGAAATCATTAGGAAAAGAAATAAAAAGTATATTTAATGAGGGAGTAAGTTTTTTTTAAGTTTTTTCTGCGAAAAGGTAGAACCAATATTAGAAAACAAGCAAAAAGAATATTTTTAACTGAATGGACTGTGTTTTTAATTTAAAATGAATAAACTAGGAATTATAGGGACAAAATAGTAATAATAAATTATAATTTTATTTATTTTAATTAAGGGGGCTGTGTGAAGAAATTTCTTGGCTGTGTTTAGAATTACCCCAATCTTATATTTTATTCAGCAATAAATACTCAATCGAACAAAATTCCGAGGCAAATTCCGAAATTAAAATCCCTAGTCAATTGCATAGTGATTTTCCGCCCTCCTAAAAATAAATAAGAGTATATTAGTTGTATTGAAAAGGTTCCAAAATACACCCTGATAACTACTATATATTTTAGATCCATTTCCGAGGTGAATTTCTGAAATTGATTTTCTAGCTTCCCCCTCTAAAATTCTCGGCCCTATAAATATAATATGCTTGGAAATTTATTTTCCAACTATTGGATAATTGTATTTGATTGACTAGTTAAATCTACTTAATTTCTTGGAGCACAAAATAGCCCATATAGAAATTAATGAAGGGGCATTAACTAAAAAAGATCTTCTAGAAGCAAATTTAAATAAGGTCATGCAAATGATTGGAGGGCATCAAGGTAAAATAACTTAGGAGATATAATGATTATTTCTTCTACATGCATGCAAGATTAGACAAAATTACCCTCACCCTCACCCTCACCCTCACCCTCATCGGCCAACACCCTCCCTCACACATTTATCCCATCATCTTCAACTTCCAAGAACCTCTATGGATGCTCTCAAGTTGTAGCCATAAAACAGCCCCCAAAACCACCATTTTTCCTTATCTAATCACCTCATTTGTTAGTTCCTCCTGAACTATTAACTGGTGCTCTTGTCACAACTGGTCAAATCTGTCTCTTGTGATAGAATAATTCATATCTTTAAGATTTCCTTGTATCTAGGGTTTCTTAGTTACATATCTTAAACTAGGGTTTATATTTTCATGCATCTTTTTGTATCTTTCATTCTCTATTTAAACCCATCAATAAAATATTTACGATTGCGGAAAACCCTATCATGGTATCAGCCTAAACACGATCCTACCCTCTCTCACGGCTCACGCGCGCCTCCCTTCTCTCCTTTTCTCTTTCCCGTCGGCCGCCCCTCCCATGGCATCCGACGCCCTCCCCCTTTCTACATTAATTCATATGGTTACCATCAAATTGTCCTCGTCGAACTATCTACTATGGCGCTCCCAGTTGCAGCCGCTCCTTACCTCGCAGGACTTGATGAAGTACGTTGATGGCTCATTCACGCCGCCGCCGCCCACGGTGCAGTCGTCCCCTTCTCGCGCCGTGCAACCGAACCCCGACTACACAACCTGGGTTCTGCAGGATCAGCGACTCCTCTCCCTTCTCCTGTCGACCTTGTCCGAGGAAGCCAATGTCTGAAGCTGTTGGTTGCACCTCCTCTCGGGCAGTCTGGTTGGCGCTTGATGCGGCTTTCTCTAATAAATCCAAAATGCGTGAACTGCGTTTGAAGGATGATCTTCAGTTGATCAAACGCGGCTCCCGTACAGTTACTGAATATGATCGATAATTCAAGTCTATTTGCGATCAGTTGGCCGCTATCGGCCGTCCGGTTGATGATACCGATAAGGCTCACTGGTTCCTTCGAGGACTTGGACCTAACTTTGCCACCTTTTTCGTGGCTCATATGGCTCTCACGGCTTTGCCTTCTTTCCAAGATTTATTATCTAAAGCTGAGAGTTTTTCCATGTTTCAGGATTCTATGGACTCTTCTCCTTCCACGCAGGTCGCTTTCTATGGTCATACATCGAACGATGCCAAGGACAAAAATAACAACTCCTCTTCCTCTCGTGGCAATGGCCGTCGCCGCGGCAATGGCAAGACCAATCGCCGCCCTCCGCACTGTCAGATTTGTCGTCAGAATGGGCATTATGCCGATGCATGCCCAGACAGATACTCTCGGACTTCTACTGCTAATCTTGCGGAGGCGTTCAATACAAGTTGCACCATGTCCACTGCATCGCCCTCTGATTGGTACCTTGACACTGGTGCATCGGCTCATATGACACCAGATGTTGCAGCCCTCGACAGTTCTAAACCATATTCTGGTTCTGATCGAGTTATAGTTGGTAACGGTGCTCTTCTTCCTATCTCTCGTATTGGTTATTCTCGGATTTCCAATTCTTTAAATTTATTGGATGTTTTGGTGGTTCCCTCTTTAACCAAGAATTTATTATCCGTCAGTAAACTTACTTCTGACTTTCCGGTTGATGTTATCTTCTCTGATAATCTCTTTGAAATTCAGAATCGCCACCAAGGAAGTTCTTGCAAACGATCGGCGTAATGGAGGTCTCTATGCACTTGATCGAGTAGTTCCTGCTTTTGTTTCTAAATTGCAAAACAATGTTTTAAAAGCCTCATTTGAGCTTTGGCATAGTCGCCTTGGACATGTTTTTTTTTATTTTATTTCTTCACTTAATAAACAAGGTCGCATTTCTGTTACTTCCTGTCTACCCAAACCGACTGCTTGCATTCCTTGTCAAAAAGCTAAATGCTCTCGCTTACCATTTACCTTAAATGATAAGCGTGCTTCGCATGTTTTGGATATTATTCAATGTGATTTATGGGGGCTTGCACCTGTTCAATCAAATGCTTCTTTTCGCTACTATGTTATTTTCATTGACGACTTCAGCAGATTTACTTGGTTCTTTCCATTAATCAGAAAGTCGGATTTCTTTTCAATTCTGCAAACATTTACATGCCTTGTTGAGAACCTATTTTCTCGAAAAATTAAAGTTTTTCAGAGTGATGGAGGTGGTGAATTTATTAGCGCCGCCGTATTTGATTTTTTTCGCTCTAAGGGAATTCTACACACTATGTCTTGTCCTTACACTCCGTCACAAAACGGGCGTGCAGAAAGAAAGCATAGGCACATTACTGAAACTGGTCTGGCTCTCCTATTTCATTCGAATCTCTCTTTAAATATGTGGGTGGATGCTTTCTCTACTGCAGTTTACATTATTAATCGGCTGCCGACTACAGTCCTTCGCGGCTCGTCACCTTTTGAGCTCTTATTTGGGGTTTCTCCTAACCTCGAGAATTTCCATCCTTTCGGTCGTCGTGTTTTTCCTTGTTTACGTGACTATGCTACTAATAAATTCTCTGCTCGCAGTTTGCCTTGCATATTTATTGGATATTCATCTCGGCATAAGGGCTATCGTTGTCTTGAACCAACTACTTCGCGCATCTACGTTACGCGCCATGCGCGCTTTGATGAATCTTGCTTTCCAATGACGCCCTCCTCCTCCGCCAGCCCTCTCGCCACCTTGGATGTCTCCACCTTCTTCGAACCACAGACGGCTATTCCCTCGACTTCGGCCTCTCCTCCGTCGTCCCATCCACCGGGCGCTGCCTCCTCATCTTCAGGTCCTTCTCAACCTTGTAATATTTGTGTTGATGATCTTGCCTCACCTGCAGCTGCTCCGCCCTCGCCCGAACCTACTACGCCCACGGCTCCGCCTGATCCGCCACAACCCCCGGTAGGTCACCACATGATCACGCGTGCCCGTGCTGGAGTATTCAAGCCTCGACACCTTGCATACTACGCCTCCACCACTCTACATACTGCGCTTCTCTCTGCCACTGAACCAAAGGGCTTCAAGTCTGCCTCCAAAAATCCTCTCTGGCTAGCTGCCATGTCCGAAGAGATGAGTGCTCTTCATCGAAATCAAACATGGGAGCTCGTTCCTGCACCTCCTGATTGCAACATTGTTGGATGCAAATGGGTTTTCCGAACCAAATTTCGCTCCGACGGATCCATTGATCGCCACAAAGCTCGCTTGGTTGCTCAAGGATTTTCTCAAATTCCCGGCATCGATTTTTCTCATACTTTCAGCCCAGTTGTCAAAGCTGCAACAGTCCGCATTATTTTATCTCTTGCCATTGTCAATTCCTGGCCTCTTCATCAGCTTGACATCAAGAACACCTTTCTAAATGGTAATCTCTCTGTTCCTGTTTATATGGCTCAACCTCCTGGTTTCGTTGATTCAAGATTTCCGAACCATGCCTGCCTACTCAAGAAAGCTTTATACGGCCTTAAACAAGCTCCTCGTGCCTGGTTTCACCGATTGAGTACGTTTCTCTTGAAAGTTGGTTTCTCATGCAGTAAAGCAGATACGTCACTCTTCATTTTCAGTCGTGACTCTCATCTCCTGTATCTATTGGTTTATGTCGACAATATTATCCTCACCGGTAACAATGCTTCTTATATTTTGGCTTTTATTTCTCGCATGCGCAAGGAATTCGCTATCACAGATTTGGGCACTCTCAGTTATTTTCTGGGATTGGAAGTGACCTACACTTCGACTGGCCTAATTCTTTCTCAAGCGAAGTATGCTAAGGATATTCTGGAACGCTCGGATTTACTTGACACTAAACCGGTCGCCACTCCTCTTCGTGCTGGTACCTCTCTTTCTCAGGATGGTCTTGCTTATGAAAATGTCACCCATTATCGGTCGTTGGTTGGTGCTCTCCAATATCTCACTATTACTCGTCCAGATATTGCATTTGCTGTAAATTTGGTCAGTCAGTTTCTTCAGCACCCTACTCTCGATCATCTTCAAGCTGTCTAACGAATTCTGCGATATGTCAAGCGAACTCTGTCTCACGGCTTGTTCTTCTCGCGAGAGGCTCCTTGCGATCTCGTTGCCTACTCAGATGTGGACTGGGCTCGCTGTCCTGACACCCGGCAATCCACTTATGGTTATGCTATTTTCTTGGCAGGTAACTTAGTCTCTTGGAGTGCAAAGACACAACCGACTGTCTCTCGCTCAAGCTGTGAATCAGAATACAGGGCGATGGCTAATACTGCTGCTGAAATCATTTGGATCACTACGCTGCTCAAGGAGCTTCATGTGTCTCTTCCACGTCCACCACGGCTCTTCTGTGACAACAAAAGCTCCATTTTTCTCACACAAAACCCAGTTGCTCATAAACGAGCTAAGAATATTGACATCGACTACCATTTTGTTCGTGAACTTGTTCAATCAGGTAAATTAGAGACGAAGTTCGTCCCTACTGATCTTCAACTCACCGATGTCTTCACGAAGGCCCTTCCGCGCACGTTGTTCGAGTTCTTCTGTTCCAAGCTCAGAATCGATGCTATTCCACAGACTTCGATGCTTTCGCTTGAGGGGGGATGATAGAATAAGATCATATCTTTAAGATTTCCTTGTATCTAGGGTTTCTTAGTTACATATCTTAAACTAGGGTTTATCTTTTCATGCATCTTTTTGTATCAACTTTCATTCTCTATTTAAACCCATCAATAAAATATTTACGATTGCGGAAAACCCTATCATCTTGATTGTAAGTTGTGGCTCCCTCCTCATAACTATTGGGTGACCAGTTATAGCAAGTGTGGACTGATCTTTAGTTAGTATATTCTTCAAGTCTTTAACTCTCGTAAGGACCTAAGCTATTATAACTCTAGAACCTATACAATGATTATATTCTAAGATAAGTTCTAACTAGTCAGTTCTTTACAAGATGATAGCTAACTCGTTTTTATAATCATCAAAACTATATAATTCCTAATAGTATCTATATCAAATATGCATTATAATTTCATTGTATTACATAAAATATAATATTATATGTTTACATCATTTTATCATAAAATTTGTTCATTATATCAATATCAAAATGTATTTTAAATTAATTATATTGCATAAAATAAAACATTTCACATAATTTTATCTTAAAATATGTTCATTATATCTCTATCAAATTTGCATTCTAATCTCAATGTGTTAAAAAAGACAAAATATTATATGCTCACGTCATTTTATCTTAAAATCGGCTCATTAGGTCTCTATCAAATATACATCATATCGTACATTTTACACTACAATTTCATTCATTTTAAGTTTAATTTCATGCATTTTACGAAAATCGGTGCAATGTTACATGATTGATGTAGAATCATTAAATTTTCTTTGTCCACAAAATATATGCAATGGGAATTTAGTTTATAATACATGAAAAGAGTAATTTATATTGAATAACTTATAATGATTGAAAGTATTAATAATTTTAATTAGAGGATAGAGAAAAAATATTACAAAATTACCCTTAAAATCAAATAATGCACATTTTACTACATAAAATGAATACATAAATTTCTAAATCATGAGTATTGATATGCAGAGATGAATGGTTGAAATTTATTCTCATTTCTCACGTTAAAAATAATTCACATATATATAATCATCTTGTGTCAAATAATCTATATCAACCGCCACTATAACCAAAGATAAATTTTATGTAGACTTAAATTTATAATGCTTGAATTGTAATACTTTATATACATTACTTTCATGTAACAAATGGGTGAAATACAAGTATATATAAACCATTAAAGTGTAATCAATAATCAAAAGTATTACTAAGCAAGGGTACCCTCATTAACAAAAAAAAAAAAAAAAAAAGCTGAGGGGTAGCCTTCTCCTCTAAAAAGATAAAAGATCCACAATCAAATTCACCATAAAGAAAATAGTGCAATCAACATAAACATTCACAAACCCAGAGATAAACTTCACGGCACACATGCCAACATCACGGCATAACCATTCAACAATCCAAGCAAATCAAACAAAATAAACATCACGGCACACATACATGCCAGAATAATTCATCACTCCCACACAACACAACAATAATTTAACAATAGCGATGATTGTCTTTTAAATCACGACCTTGAATAATGATCTGGACATAACAACGGCTGAGGGGATGATAAATAGGAAGGCCTCAGTCAACTCAACACCCACCAACACCACTTCACAGTTTATACTCATTCCTAAACCTGAAAACATTTTAGAAAGGTTTATGGTTGAGTGTGATACTTTATAAATAAATCACATTCAAGTCTCGTAAAAATGCATACAATCGAACCTCGTCTGGCCGGAACACGACTAGATCACGGCGGCAACACCATTCCCATGACATACCACAATTTGGATTTATAGTTTTAAATATAAGTTTCAGGTTTCACTGAGAAAATCAAGATATACAAGAAATGAACTGGTCTTTTACATTGCCCCCACAGGTCTTGCCATTCAATTATTGCATTTAAGTAGAGTACATTTGAAGTTGGAGATTTAACTGTAGGAAATGTGATATAAATTATTTTAGGGATGTGAAATAACAAGACAATATAACCATTGGTTAAATAATTAATTGAAGCAGCTTTCATAATAATTGGGCCAGCACGAAGTTACATACATGCATGCACAACAAAAGAGGAGAGTTCATTCCCAATTCGGGATGCAAGTCGTTCAAGCATCATATATATCTATATCAAATAAGTCATAGGTTCGAATTATATATAGGTTCGGAATGGACTTTAATTTAATGCATTACATATAGAAAAGTTTTCCTCCATCTCTATAAATTATAAAGTAGATCAATTTAAATCAAGAAGGAACAACTTGGCAAAAAATTTATTAATGGCAATGGGAGTTTCTAGCAATAATTAATACCTGCGACTTTTATTTGTCAACCACTACTGCTTTCGGGAGATAAAGGATCAAACTTCCTGAAACGAAGAATTTAATCAAAATCCTGCAACTGCAAGTTTAATGTTGTTTTTCCTTTTATGCGTGCGGAGAGAAAGAACCTACTCACAAATGATTGATTTGTGCTTTAGTTTAGGAATATAAAGAACAAAATGGAACTAATTGTGAAGATGCAATGTTTAACATATTTTGGTATTAAACACGATGTTATGTTTAACACCTATACTTAACATCGTGGTGTTAGATTTGATTGAGTTAATTTTATAATTTCTTATTTTTCGTAAATTCAGTTCATTCTAGGGATAGATATTAATCTTTAAAGATCTGGAAATGAATAGATTTGATGTCTCTATAAATACCTTAAATAAATCTACTTCCTAGTTTTTAAGGCTATATGTTAAAGTTGTTCTTACTTTTTAGGGATTGAATTGAATCATTCACATATCTATCTTTAGCTTTGACTGTTGAGATATTTATGCAAATATCATGTATATCAACACGAGGATGTTGATTCTACATTCAACCAACCCTATAAAAAGGGAGCTGCGGAACAAATTGAAGTTTGTAGTCTTACATTATTCTTTGAGACATTATTCAACGGTTTTTCATATTTGCTGTGTAAATAAAGTTATCATAGTTAAATTTATTTTTGCCTTAAGATTCTTGTAAGTTTGCGAATAAAACTCTAAACTCTTGAAAAATTATTCTTTGTATCAGTTCAACATTTTCGCTATACGTTAAACTTTGAATATTGTCTTATTTTGTTAGATCTAACATTCCACTTAACATTACTTTACTATTACATGTTCAGTCATATTGAATTTCGTTGTGTTGAACACTTTAATAACACGGTGTTAATAGTAAATTTGGACACTAAATTCTTTCAATCCCAATAAGTATATTACTGATAGATTAAAACTGAAGCATATATTTACGTAGAGTTTTACAATTGTATAAGAGATACAACAGCAGTCCCCACCCGTGCAAGTTCAAAATATGTATACACATTATCAGCTGTATAATGTAGAATTTCAACATGAACCCTACAAAGTGAATCAAATAAAACTAAGCCTACAAAAAGAACCAGTGTCATTTGAGTCAAAGAAAAATATCATTTACTGTAAAGTGATATTACAAAATAAAACAATAACAAAAGATTCAAGATAAATAATTTGGTCCCATTTTATGTTAAGATTAGGAGTGATCACGAACTGAGTTAAGTCGAGCAGGCCAAACTCAAGCTCGAGCTTGATTCATATCAAGCTTGGCTCAATTGATTGTAGTTTTTGAATTTAAGTAAAAAAAATTTAAATTATTTATAACTAAATAATAAGTTAAGGGATAGAAATGTAAATTTTATTAAGATCGATAAGGATGGTGAGTCTAGCTCAAGTTGGGCTCGATTTACGCTTTAACTTGATAAGGCTAGCTAGCATATCGAGTCGAGAATTTTGAACCTCGAGATTAAGAATTATTTGAGTAGAGATCAGCTCAAGCTCGACGTGTGTAATATGGGTCAATTTTTAGTTTTTTTAGCTGATTCTAAGTAAGTCGCAAGTGGGCTACACTTATGCTCACCCTATTGCTACATGTATGCACTTTGAGAAAAAAGAAGTTGCTAGGAATAGACAATGAAATAGATCTATGGCATCCAAAAGTGCTTATGAATGAATTAACTGAAATCCTTCAGAAGTGTACCTGATGTGAGAATTCGCGGAGGTAAACATCTTGCGATATTTTTCAATTTCTTCATCGCATACACTGGGTGGAAACTCTACGTCCAAGTTCTTGAGAGAAGAAACCGATCCCAATTCTAGTGGGATTCTCTTCAAGTTTGGACAACGCTTGACTGTCAAAGCAGAGAGATTCTGCAGTGCTCCCTTGTCTACTGTCCATTCCTCTAAATTAGGCAAACAACAGAATTCAAGATATTCAAGCTTTCGGAAACCTTCACCAGAGATGGCCATCGAGCTGCCAACAAAGGAACCATAGCCAAAGCAGAGTTTCTTTAAGTTAGGAAAATTCATCAGTGCTTCCATAGGGTCTGCATTAAGCTTACACCCTAGAAGTTTTATCTGAGTGAGGTCTGAAGAAGCCAATGCTCCACAATTTGGAAAGTTGTCCATACGCACCATGGAAATTGTCAGTGCTTCAATTTTGGGACACATTAACACCTCTTCTAAAACAGGCAATCCCTCGGATGAAATAAAATCGCATTTGTGCTCAACCAAAAGGTTAATTCGAATGCCGGAACCATGGAACTTCTTGACAATTAATACCAGACTCTCGTTGCTGGAAGCATGCGTTGCTACATACTGAAGTTTCTTCAACTTAGAAAGATCGCCCAGGTCATGTCTGTCGACATCGAAACCGACCAAAGTCTCAAGATCAACCAGCTTCTCCAGTTGCAGTTTGCAGTCGGAATTACGCGGCAGGCGCAGGCATTTCAGCTTAACCATTTGGTATAGAACATTTGGTATGGCTATCTTAGCATCATCATATGATCTGACATTGAGCACCTGTAGATTGCTCAAACTGCTTAGAGATGGCGGCAGTTCGTCCAAATCACAGTATAACACACCAAAGTAGCTCAGGTAAAGAAGCTTCCATATCCCTTCAGGTAGCTTTCGGCCTTCAAATTTGCACCTCACGAAATGCAAAACCCTCAGTAGCGTGAACTCTTTGAAGTCTGATATCTTCACCGGTAAGCATACATATTCCCAATCAGAATTGAGAAAAAGAAGAGATCGAAGATAACAGGTTGCGAACAGAGTTCGTGTCCCTGATGAAAGCTTATTGAAATGAATCACCAATCTACGTGTATCATCAGACAAGGTATATGGATCAAACCTAGCTTGCTTACCACCTGAAAAGTCCAATACCTTGAGTCCAAACTGTGCTTCTTCTCCCAGATATAGAGCTATCTTCCGTGCATTATTGTGCAGCGAGAGTAGCATAAACCTCCTGTTTGCTGACAACTCATCCACTTGCAAATGCAGCAAACGCCTATCGGCTAAATCTCGAAGATAATCTTCCACTGCAACCATTAATCTCCCTTCATTGTCCTTCTCCTGTTGCTGAGGGGAAAGCATGCCTTCAGCCATCCACAAAAATGATAGGTCATCTGGATCTATAACCTCATTCTCCTTGAAGATGGCCAAATAGAGAAAACGCTGCATCTGCCAATATGGTAGGTGATCCACAACAGCAGATGCTCCCTCATTTGATTCACTTTGGTGGTCTGTCTCCACTTGTCTAATGAAATTATCATTCACCTTATGCCATTCACTAAAAGGCATTGACTTTGCACTCAAAGCTCTTCCAAGGATACAGATTTTTGATGGGAGGCCCCCACACTTCTTAACCATTTCTTTTCCTAATTTAGGCACAAGACCAAAATCTGCAAAACAATCAAGAGGAAAACCATTATTCTTTCACATGTTAAAAGATAGAGAAAACAGACACTGTTAGAGTGACAGCACAAGATCCTCAAAAAAATAACATTTGCCCTACAAGACTTTGAAAACCTACGAAATAACTGATCTAAATACTTTTAACTAAGGCTATGAAAGAAGCCTGACTCAACAAAATTAAGCCCTACAACCTAATAATGATGATGAACAGTACAATATGTTAGATAGTTTCGTATATATCTTCAAAGATATGATTAGATATTTTTGGTTTATAGATATATTTAGTTTTTAGATATCTTTAGTTTTAGATATATCTAGTTTAGGATATAGATAGATTTCACATTCCTAGTTGATTTAGATTTTAGTTTATTTTGTCTATATATACTTCACAGTTGATGAAATAAAATAACAAGTTTTTCCCGTTCATATTCCTATCTCTCTGCTATCAGCAATTTCTACGTTAGTTTGATGCTCTAACATCACGTCAAGCTTGTCTCTCTATATGTCTTGCGGCTGCCACCACACAATAAACATACAACTTAGAGGATCGCAAGTGGGTATGAGCCATGATGACTCTTATATTTGTTACATTTGTAAGCTTTATTTCATTTCTAAGAGACTTGCGTGCTTTATTTTGTGTGTGTCATTACGCATGAAGCGTGAAGAGAACATAAGATAATGAGCCTCCCCAAACAGTGGCGGATTGATCGCGGTGTCATGGGGTTCCACTATACTTTACTGATATGATATAAAAAATATTAATTCAATATAATTAAATATAAAATAATAAATATTTTAAGACTTTTATTATTTATTTCTGAAATAATCGACTACTAAAACTCAAAACAATCAACAATAAGAATTTGGATTTGTATTTTAACACTTTTATTATTTATTTTTTAAATTATTTGAAATGAAATTGGACTTAACTCACCTACATTGATTACCCATAATTCTATTTTCTTTTATAGTTTGAAGAGAAATTGGGTGTAACCCATGCTAATTGATGATCCTTAATTACTAGTTGATGATTCACAATTTTTTTTCATTTCACGATAGTAGGGTCGGCCCATCTATAAATATTCATTTATTCATTAAAATCTTTTTAATACATATATAAATATAATATAAAAAAAAACTAAAAGTTCCGTGGGGTCTGAAGCCCCCACAGCCCAGGGCTGCCTCCGCCCTTATCCCCAAATAATTTGATTTTTCATAACATCATATATTCTGGACACTAACATAATTATATGGACTTATAATACTAGCAGATCATAAACATAATATATGATAATAAACTATTATTACTTTCTCGATTCAAATCTTTTTTTATTATTATATACCTAATTAAACGTATTTTTACGGAATTCAGATAATATTCATATTGCTTGTATTAAGTTTAAAAGATTTGCAGATTTTCGTATCGAACTGCTATATGTACAAGAAAAATATTGAACAGCAACACTTAAAAGACAACGCTTTTCGTTGAAAAGTGTTGTTGTAGACTAAAAAAGTGTTGTTGTAAATAAAAGTGTTGTCTTTTAGTAAAATAATACGCTAAAAGACAACGGTTCTACACTAGTGTTGTTATTTATGCGTTGTCTATTATAAAAAAGACAACAGTTTCTAAAAATACGCTAAAAGACAACGGTTTTACACAAGTGTTGTTGTTTAAGTGTTGTCTATTATCGAAAAGACAACAGTTGCTAAAAAATACGCTAAAAGACAACAGTTTTACACTAGTGTTGTTGTTTACGTGTTGTCTATTATCGAAAAGACAACAGTTTTACACTAGTGTTGTTGTTTACGTGTTGTCTATTATCGAAAAGACAACAGTTGTATTTGTGTGTTGTTATTCTAATTTTTTTTTAAATTCTTGTGATTCTTATTTAATTGATAAAAATACTCTGTAATATTTTGAAGAGTTAAACGTTACATTTGGTGTATTTAATAATTTTCCCTATATTATTTTATACTTAATTTTTATTTTTGTAAAAATAATAACTAAATTTAGGAAACAAGATAATTAAATATAAAATAAAACACCATTAGAGAGTAGACGATTTTATCCATATTTCTAGCTACTACAATAATAATTGTGCATGGTAAAACCATCTAGCCAATAACCAAAAGATCATAGGTTTGAAATACCTTTGAGACATGTGTGTATGTCAGGTGAATTAAATATGTTTAAATGATTATTCAAAAAAAATACATGAAGTGTTTAAAAAATACCTCAATTTTTAGACTAATTATAAAATATAAAATAACAAAACAAATATGTATTAATTTATTTGATTTAGATTAAAGACATATTAATAATTATAATTATGAATGATATAGAAATTATATAATTTGTGTATGTAGTTTAGATGGTTGAGCACCAGCATATCATGCAAGAGGTACTGGGATCGATACCCCACTTCTCCATTTTAATTTTTTTCATGTTGGAGAAAAGACAACGGTTTAAAAGACAACAGTTTTAAACCCGTTGTCTTTTTTAGAAATGACAACGGTTTCAAAACCGTTGTCTTTCAGTACCAACTTACAACAACACCACCTACGACAACACTTCAAAATGCCCTACAACAACACTTTTTAACCGTTGTTATTTCGCATTTTTCTTGTAGTATTGAAATTTCGAATATGAAATGCATTTCAGTACCAACTTACAACAACACCACCTACGACAACACTTCAAAATGCCCTACGACAATACTTTTTAACTGTTGTTATTTCGCATTTTTCTTGTAGTATTGAAATTTCGAATATGAAATGCACATATTTTGAATAAAAATGCATCAAATAGCTGATAATTTTTGCACAAACTAGTTTATTTTTTAACTAAAGATTTTTTTTTTTTTTTTTGCAGTGTGGAGCAACTGTTGGTTAAGTAGGTAGGCCATGATCATGATGAGGCTAAGTGGGTGGAGAAGGATGAATTCACGAAGCAATTTCTGAACTTCAACCTTGAAGACAAAATTTCATTGGAGAGGGATGCAGCAAGAGCGGGGGAAGCACGAGTTGTGACCATTGATCGTGTATCGTTGGCGGAAATGAACTTGAGTCCACTTGTGTGGGCAGGAGTCCTTTTAATTATATTTTATCATTAGTTGAGTTATATTTTGAAAGTTTAAAAGAGTATTTAAGTTGTAGTTATGGTTTAATTCTCTTTTACCAAATTTTTATTGAGATTAAGAGCCTAGCAGCTATTAGGCCCTTTCAGGTTTGATTTATCGATTGTATTTCTGTTGTTGGCATAATCAAACGCCTCTGTCGCGGTTAATGCTCTTTGTGATGGTCGATGCAACTTTCATGACGTCGACCGCCAAAGTATTTTTTTTTTTGAGAAATTTGAACTCATGTGTGACGGCCGACATGCCCTAGGTGGCGACCGCCACGAAAACGAACTTAGAACAAGCTAAGTGTTTTTCTTGTAGTGATCGTGTTAGAGTTAGCTTGTGTATACAGTTGAGCAGTTAGGGTTTCTGTTGAGAAAGCTTCTAGATGGTGTTAGTTAGTCAAGTTCTAGATATTTCCATTTTCTGTTTCAGTTGTTGTTGCATACAGATGTTGCGCATATATATATAAATAGGGGGTTGATCTGGTGAGAATAGCCCTTATCATGGGAAATGAGAATAAATCTCGTCTATATATTTGACAACATCAACGATCCAGATTACATAAGAGCTTCAACAAAAAACGCGGCATTTTATCCTCATTTTACTTCATTAAAGGGCAACATAGTCATTACGAACCAAGACCCAAAAGTTGTGTTTTGTTCATTTTATGTATTATATACTTCATTTTATCTTAGTTATACTTCATTTTATCTCAATTGTGGTTCAATATGAAATAAATTCGATGTAAATTTTGATGTTACACGTGACATGCATTTTATCTTAGCAATTCTTCATTTTATCTAAATTATTCTTCATTTTATCTCAATTGTGGTTCATTATAAAATAAATTCGATGTGAATTTTGATGTTACATGTAACATGCATTTTATCTTAGCTATTCTTCATTTTATCTAAGTTATTCTTCATTTTATCTCAATATTTGTTCATTATGAAATAAATTATATGTGAATTTTGATGTTACACGTATCATGCATTTTATCTTAGCAGTTCTTCATTTTATCTAAGTTATTCATTTTATCTCAATAATTGTTCATTATATCTCAACAAACCTTCATTAATAGTACATTACGAAAAAATACTGTCTAATTTCTCTAATAAGGAAAGATTGTGTGTACCAAAATATAGATATGCATATCTTATATGATATGTGAAATATTGTTATAAATATGGAAATTTATTTAAATTTCAAGAATGAAATATATCTTAATTTATTTGAATATATTTTACCATATTTGTTCAAAAAATTATTATTTTATTCATGGATCAAAATATTCCAAATTCTTTATTAAAAAAATAATTTTGAAAACTTAACATGTGATTTGTTTTTCTAAATCATATATATCATTAATGTACTAAAATAAACAATGAGATAAATATAATCTCATCGAATTGGATATTAAACAAAATATTATGTGTTCATGTTCATTTTTATTTTTATCATATGTTCATTATAATCTCAATGTATTACATAAAACAAAATAGTAAATGTACATGTCATTTTATCTTAAAATATCTTCATTTTATCTTAAATCGTATTCATAGATAGCGGAGCCACGTCTCACATCACTCCTAATATGAATAAATTACAAGTGAAGGATGATTATGCTGGTTTGGAATCAGTGATCGTTGGAAATGGCTCCACTCTACCTATCTCCCAAGTTGGTAAGTCTGTTATTCCCAGTCTTTACTCAAACCAACCCTTACTGCTCAATCATATTCTATATGTTCCAAATATAACTAAAAACCTCATTAGCATTTCACAGTTTACTCGGGATAAAAATGTTATTTTTTAGTTTCACCATTCACATTGTTTGATTAAGGACAAGCAGACAAACAAGATTTTACTCCAAGGCAATCTGAAAAATGGGTTGTACCAGCTCGACCTCCGCAATCTTCCTAAACCTTCAACTTCATGCCATCTCACCACTTCCTCCTCTCATCCACAAGCTCTGGTGTGGCATCACCATCTGGGTCATGCGTGTCCTCCAAATCAGTCATGGAGATAGAAAGTGTGTCTGTCAAACCAAGTGATCTTCTATTCTGCAATGCGTGCTATCTAGGAAAACTACCTCAGAATGCTTTTCCCTCTCGTCCTCTTCGCACCAGCAAACCGTTTCAACTGGTGCACTCTGATGTCTGGGGTCCAGCTGCAACTTCATCAAGTGAAGGCTATAGGTATTATGTTAATTTCATAGATGATTTCACTAGATTTACTTGGATTTTTCCACTGTATCTTAAATCAGATGTTGCAGCTATATGTCTTTGTTTCTTTTCCTTTGTAAAAACTCAGTTTAAAAGCTATTCAAACTGACTGCTGGTCTGAGTATAAACCTCTACATGCTTTCTTTCAATCCAATGGTGTTGTAGTTAGACAATCCTGCCCATACACTCATCCTCAAAACGGGACTGCCGAACGAAAGCATCGCCATATAGTTGACATAGGTCTATCTCTTTTGGCTCATGCTCAACTTCCATTGCATATCTGGTGGGATGCTTTTGATACGGCAATCCAAATTATTAACAAGTTACCCTCACCTGTGCTACAATCACAACATCCTCATTTCAAACTCTTCATAAACATCCTAACTACAAACATCTTCGAGCTTTTGGTTGTCTGTGTTTTCCCTACTTGCGCCCATATAATACCCTCCAAACTACAATTTTGCAGCTCACCATATATATTTCTAGGATATAGTCATTCACATAAGGTTTATCGGTGTCTAAGCCCTTCAGGAAAAGTGTATAATGCCAGTACAGTTCAGTTCAATGAACTTGAGTTTCCCTACAAGTCTCTTCTCTCAGAAAAAGAAAGTTCATCTCAGTCTAACTCTATTCCATTCATTATTCAGCCTTCAGTATTTGAGTCTAGGTCTAACAGCAGCATGCAGCAATCTCATCTTGACAACACTTCATCACCACAAATACACAATCAATCCCCTTCATCAAATGTCCTACAATCTCCAACTATAACACCTGCTTCTTCACCCTCTCAGAATGAACCTGCAAATGTGCCACTCGACTCTCCTGACTCAAAATGAGCCACCAAATTTGTCCCATGCCTCTACTTTACCTCCCAGCTATCCCATGGTCACTCGGTCCAAAAACGGCATATTCAAGCCTCAAAGTTTTATTGCTGAGGATCTGTCAGAGATTGAGACCTCCACTGATGCTCAAGCACTTCAACATCCCGAATAGAAAGAGGCTATGCAAAAGGGATTTGATGCCCTTGTTCAGAATGATACATGGACTCTTGTTCCCTGTGATCCATCTATGAATCTTATATCTAATAAGTGGGTTTTCATGATTAAGCGCAAGCCGGATGGGTCGGTTGATCATTTCAAAGCACGATTGGTGGCTCGTGGCTTTGAGCAAACTGCAAGTGTGGATTTTCTTGACACTTTTAGCCAGGTTGTGAAGCCTACAACAGTTCGGTTAGTTCTTTCTCTTGTTGTTACTTTCCATTGGGATATTGAGCATTCTTAAATGAGAATCTTAAGGAGACGATATATATGACTCAACCAAATGGGTTTGTTGACTCTCTTCATCCACAACATGTCTGCAAACTCAACAGATCTCTATATGGTCTTTGACAGGCTCCTAGAGCTTGGTTTGAAAGGCTAAAAGGTTTAAATTGGGGGCTCACTCAATCTACGTTTGATCACTCACTTTTTCTTGGGTCTGATGCAACTTCTCCATTGTTAGTTCTTGTTTATGTCGATGACATTCTTGTCACAGGAGGAAATCACAGTCAGGTGAAGAAGCTCATCAGTGATCTGCATCAAGAGTTTTTTTCTGAAAACATTTGGTCCAGTTAGTTATTTTCTGGGGATTGAAGTACATCGCACGAACCGAGTATTTATCTGCATCAGTCTAAATATATCAGAGATTTACTTCACAAAGCTGGTCTTGCAGACTGTAACACTTGCAGCTCTCCCATAGCTCCTGGAGACAAACTTACTAGCTCTGATAATTCATTATTTTCACAACCTATGCTGTATAGAAGTGTTGTGGGAGCGTTACAGTATCTCACCCTCACTCGACCGGACATAAATTTTGCAGTAAACAAGTTAAGTAAGTTTCTAAAGGCTCCCACTGAAACACACTGGTTAGCATGAAAGAAGGTTTTACGGTTTCTAAAGGGCACGTGTAAGCATGGTTTGTTTCTTCAACCGATTGATAAGTTCACACTCATGGATTTTTGTGATGTCGATTGGGCGAGTGACTCTGACGATAGAATATCCGCTGGAGGTTATTGCATTTTGGGATCAAATCTTCTTGCTTGGTCCTCTAAGAAACAACAAGTTGTTGCACGTAGCAGTACGAAATCTGAATATAGGTCGTTGGCTGACTCGGTAGTTGAACTTCTATGGCTGCAATCTGTGTTTAAGGAACTTGGAGTTGAGCTCTCTTCACCATCTATTCTTTGGAATGACAACCAAAGTGCTATTGCCCTCGCTTGGTGTTTCATGAAAAAACCAAGCACATCGAAGCACATGTAAATTTTGTCTGAGAAAAGGTTCTGGATTATAAGGTGGAAGTTCGGTACGTTCCTACATCCGAACAAGTTGCGGACCTATTTACTAAACCATTGCATCAAAATCAGTTTCTGTTGTTATCTTCAAAGCTTCATCTTCGACCACCGGATCCAGGTTCAACAGGGGTGTGTTAGAGTTAGCTTGTGTATATAGTTGAGCAGTTAGGGTTTCTGTTGAGAAATCTTCTAGAAGAGAAAGCTTCTAGATGGTGCTAGTTAGTCAAGCTCTAGATATTTCCATTTTCTGTTTCAGTTGTTGTTGCGTACAGATGCTGCGCATATATGTATGTACATGTAAATTCAAAGAGAACTTGAGTAATCAAAATATCTTTCTTCTTTACGTATGCATGAAATCTCTCTCATCATCTACAAACTTCTGGTTTTCTTATAGATCGACGTATCCTTCACATCGACAGCCACAACCTCGGCAACGATCATTGCGAGGCTCGTATACAGTGATCGACGCACTATCTGCGTCGACCATAACGTAGCGATCAAATCCTAAAATTTCTTCAAGTTATTTTACATCGAGCGACACAACCTCGTATCGACCCTTTTGTTTCCATAAAGACTTTCGTCTTACCTGTGGTGACTGTCATTCCAATTTCTTCACGTCGATCGACACAGCTTTCACAACGGTCGACATAGAACTCAATGCTTTTCATTCTTTGCTTTCAAATACCTTTCCATTTTACACTGACATACACTTTTGATTCATTTCCAAACCCCGAAACATCAAACTTTACTTCATCCCTAATCTAAACTTTGCATCAGGCTTTTCCGATTAGACCACCAAAACTCTTTAATTCAATCACAAACCATTTCATTGAATAATTCCTTCTCAATCCAATCAAACCAACCTGTAACAACTGCAAGTATGCGGGGCTCAACTCTAAATTCTAAGCTAGACTTTGGAAACTTTAATCATATTAACAATACTCTGCTTTGTAAAGTTCTTCATTTCTCCCTACAAAACCGGCTTGTTAAGGAGAGGGAACTTCACCATTATATAGTGGTATTTTCCAAGGTCCATAGTCGATGTGGGATAATTCAACATGCTTTTAGATACATTTTGGCCTCTCCAAACTCTGCAGCACTCATGATGAATTTGCATTGAATGAAATGGCAAGGCAAGACAATAAAACATCAAGAAGACCGCCGAGCACAACGAATACCAACTGAAGGTGGGATTTCTATCCCGATATTGTGGGTTTTTCTCTAAAAAACTAAATAAATGAAAATATGTTTCTTTTCTAGCCCTCGGCTCAAAACATGGAACAAAGCATGAGTTTCTTTTAATTGAATTGTCATTGCCAACTGTTTTGGTTGGTTATATGTTCTCTAAGTGGAGAACCTCATTTCGAGAAGAACATTTGACTTATTATGCGTAAATCTTAGTTTTAAAATGCGAGATGCGAGGTGTTGCGATGAGACCTCAAAACCCGATGCGATGATGCGATTGCGAGTGCATCAAGGATAAAATGTGACGGTTAATAAAAACCTGTATAAATAATATTTACGTTATATTTATTATTCAAATTTACAATTTCAAGAGTAGATATATCAAGTAAAAATCATATATATAGAGTCAATAAACAAATAATCCACAAAATGATAGCAAACACAATACATTCAAAAACTCATGTCAACATTATTCTGTAAATAAGATATTTTTAGAAAAGATATTTTAATATTATTGGCTAATTTTAAATATAAGATTTTAATATTTATTATGAAAGATTCTGTAAATTATATCATTGGTTATGTAGAAAATATATCATTAATAGTAATTTATTTAAAATAAAATTATTAAAATCATTAACATAAAAACTAGTATAAATTAGTAATGCATTCAGAATAAAAATATTAAAATCATAAACTTAAAAATCTTATCTGGGGTTGATATTTATTTACGAAAAACTTAGTGAAGTTATACTATTGATTGGTTATTTTGAATAGATCTATATACAATACTTATGTGTTACTATCTCATAAATATAATAAAACTACTATAAAGTTGTAATTTATTTAGAATAAAGTTATTAAACCATATGCATGGATTTTTTTAAAGGATATGTTATTATTATAAAATTCATATAAATTATATAAATTGGTCATTCTTCCTCTGTTACTTGCCTTTCAACCATGATGCGCTCGCATCCATCGCATCATGCATCAGCTCGTCGCGGCCGCATCAACACCGCATCCCGGCACCTGCACGCATCACACATCCCGATGCAAAATTCCATATGTGATGCACGCATCACTCCTGATGCACGCATCGATGCACTCATTTTGAAACTTTGGCGTAAATATTATCTTTGCATCTTATCTGAGCTCTAACGATCGTGCTCTGGTAGTGAAAGAGATACCAAAGGCTAAGTGCACTTTGATGCCGACATGCTAGGGGTCATACTCGCCTCGAATGTGCATCGTGTGACCACGGTAGGAGGCCATTCCAGGTCACATTCGTTTACAGATGGTTTCTCAATTGATTATCGAGCATGCTCACTCGCATAAATTGTTTTGGTTGTTAGGATTTGTATACTAATAAAAAAAAATTACTATGCATACAATTGACTTTTCTTATAGCTGTGAACAAATATATTTGTGAGAACAACGATATCCTCTAATCTCGTCGATAGGGAGATCATACGACGGGTAGGAGATAGTGAAATACCGTATGGATCGCTTGACCAAGCGAGATATAAATTACATCACAACTGAGATAGCATGAGGATTAGCTTATCGGTATAAGTTGCAGCATAGTCGGTTATACATGGTTGTCTTGATCACTTAATATGATGGTACATGCAGTTGCATATTGATAGGACCATGGTGAGATGTGTTCTTATGTCTGACTTCAGAAAAAACCAGATCTCATAACTTGGTTGAGTTTCAATCCTAACAAAGGTTCAGAAGTATGCACAAGTAGTGTATCACTTTGACTTACCATTATGGAGAGCCTAATTAATGTGCTCGTATATCCGCATCTTGTGTGACAACAGTTTGTGTAGAACGTTCGGGTAATTGGCGTTAGATTACTATATCCAATTAATGGAATGAGGACATTCCCTAAGGAACTTAAAAGGTTCATCATGCTAAAGTCCTATAGGCTAATTATATTCAAGCATGGATGATAAAGGTTAAGTGGTACTAATCAGGAGAATAAGATGTTAATTAATTATTTGAAGCTCGTCAGAGGCTTGAATTAATTAACGAATGTCCGGTAACCTTAAATATAAGAATTCACCAAGTCGATGCTACTCATTCCTTATAACGTGATAATAAAGGGGTATGTCAGTATAATTCTCTGGTGGAATGAATTAATGTCAAATAATTAATTATGTTCAAGGTTGTGAATATGAGAATTAATTAATTCATAGACCCTCTTTATTATTTTCATCAAGTCCTTATTTAATGGAGCCAATTGGGGTTTGAAACTCTAAATAGTTTATTCCCTCTTCAGTTTCAATAGTACAACACAGCACAATAGAAACCCTAGAGAAGAAGAGAAGGGGCGGCGCCATCTGCTCAGTTGGAGGAGAAGAAATTCGACTCGGTCTTGTGCAGTGCAATCGAGCAGAATCCTCACCAGTAGTTGGATTGGTAAAACAAAGGGATTTTGATCTAAAGATCTGATTTGGAGGATCAAGATTTTTTTTTCCCTAATCTCTTTAATTTCTTCTTGAATTAAATTTCTAGATATTTAATTCTCTTTCCACATATCAAATTGAACGCATGGTAGAATCAAATTTTGGATTCGACGCGACTGCAAATATAGACCCTACAGTTTGTAAGGTAATTTTGAATCTCATAGAATTTAATTTAAATAGGAGCATGCATAGACTTTATTCATCGAATCATAATTGTTTTGACATTCATGAATAGTCTGGGTTAATGGATTGATGATTCAATTCGCTGCATTAATCTCTACATTGGTACCATGGGAGACTTTCATAAATAAAATCTCATGTGTGCCCGATTTAATGGCATGACGAATTCCTACTACGTATGTTTGGGGCATGTAGGGGTGGGAAAAAATACCGAAATACCGATATACCGTACATATCGTATCGAAAAAATATCGAAAATACCGAAATCTTGATATACCGTTATTAACGGTACGGTATGATACCGTACTGAAAATCTATGGTATGGTAACGGTATGAGATTCTAAAATATAGGGTATACCGTCTACATACCGTACCGAATATATAAATATTATTTTTATTTTAAATAATATAATATTATTCATATATAATAGAATTTATCGTATATATTTATTTCAATAAATGTTCATAACTAATATTTTTCTAATTTTAATTCTTTATTTCCCTCGTTCAATTGGGTTAGAAGAAAATAATAATAATAATAATTTTTAAAAATAATAATAATAAATAGTTTTTTTAAAAATATGGATAGAAGAAAAAATAGCAACAAAATGAGTAACTTTTTAAAGTTATTATCCTACATAATAAGTATCCCACATTGATAAAGAATAAAACACACACAAATGAAAACATTTATAAATGAGCAGCCATTTTGATATCCCACATCGGTTAGTTATCAAATACAAATGAATTGAGTCACCTATAAAATACATCTTTGTATAGCTAATTAGTGTTATTACTTAAACCATTAATTTGGTGGTAATCGGAAGTTGTCTTGGAACTCATTTTTTTAATTAAATAATAATTTTATTAAAATTTATATATTATTTTAATTAATAATATTCGGTACGGTACAGTATACTGTTACGGTATATCACGATATACCGTAAAATTTCGATACGGTACGGTATACCGTCATTACGGTACGATAACGGTATTCAGTTTATGTTATACCGAAACTTCGGTATACCGATAGTTACGGTACGGTAACGGTATGAATTTTTTCATACCGTAAAGTTCGGTATGGTATACGGTACGGCAAAAAATTTTCGGTATACCGTACCGTCCCACCCCTAGGGACATGTGTCCACTAAATATATCTATTTACTTAGCCTTGTGTATTATTTCTAAAATGTGCAGGTTGATGATGGTAACCACCGATTTATGAGATTATTGTAGTTAAAGCTTTGGGCAAATCCACTTCTTTTTGTAATATTTAGAAGCTCAAGTATGCATCTTCACATATATATTTTACTCTAAACTTTCCACTGCATTACTTTTTTCAAAAATCTACTCTTTTGTAAGCTCTTAAATCATCATATACTTTCATGTCACTTCAGAGTTCTCGAGGTGGCGCTATTGTTTTGCCCCACACTTGGGACAGTTCAACCCTCTTTATTTCACATAAGTAAACAAATAACCATAAGAAAACACAATCAACTAATTATAATAAAATAAATTCACACACCGCGCGGTGAATATATTTAGTTTATTTTATACATATAACAAAAAAAAACTCCACCACCTTTCATTCTCTTTATAGTTGTGCCTATGGTAGGCAATTCAAATTTTATCTAAAAAGTATGGAGAGAATAAAATAATTAAAAGAAAAAAACTCAAAATTTATCACATCTCTTCACAGTGGCGAATGCACTCTAAGGTAATGGGGTTTGGCACAAAAAATTAAAATTACGTATTAATCATATCAACACATTCGTGATAAATTCTTTTTACATTAGCAATAATACAGTAATTAAGTTTGTAACTTAAATACTACTAAGACTCATAATATTATATTTTTCAACCTTCGCATGTAAAAATTATCTCATTTTCAAACCCTTGCCTTTTTCCAAAATAATACTGCACAAGTTAAATATAACAAAAGAGATATCACAAAATCAAAAAATTTAAAATATATATAAATAAGATTCAACGCACCAACTCATTCCTAGTTAATTGAGTTTCAATAATGCAAGAACTAAATAGAATTTAAAAATTGAGCAACATATGTCAGTGCATATTGAGAAGAAAGATAACTTGATCACATAATTTTCATTTTACAAACTTATTATATTCTATTCAAAATATTATAATTTATTGAGAAATATGAAATTATTTATATTTTTTTAATGATTTATTCCTAATCTTCTCTACCCCCCACCCCCATATTGCAACGTTTAAAAATAATACAGAAAAATGTGCTGTTCATTAATTGATCATGAAATAATATTTCTTCTACTAAATAATTTATTAATATTCATTTTATAAATAAAAACAATGCAGAAAAAAATAATTATTATATTTTTTAGTTTAAATAAAAACCTAGATTTTTTTATTTTTTATTTTTAAAAAAAATTCTCTTGAACAAGAATGGATCAGAACCACAAGAGGACCTCAAACAATTAGTCAAACTAAAGAAGTAGAAAAGGTTCATCATAGAAAAACTATTTGCACTTTTAACTCACAAACTTATTTATGTTCAACCAAGAATCTGGAACTATTAAACTAGTTGCATTTGTACTTAAAATAATAGATATAAATCATCTCAAGAAAATTCAATTTGCAATTGAAGTGCTCAGAGTGAAGGATTTATACTAAAAAAGCATGCATAGTAATGAAATCATACTTTTCTAGAAATGAAATGAAATCCAATGTAAAGAAGAAGGCAGAGGAAGAGGCACCAACCTGGTGCTTTGCCCTTGAAAACATATTTCTGAAGTAAGTCCCAACCCTCATTCTCATTTAGATACCTCAGCTCATAACAAAACCCTACAGCTGTTGTTTTATCATCTGTTGTTAGTAGAAACTTTGTGTTGGTATCTTCCTTTAGGATCTCAGAACTTATTTCCCTCCATTGCCTAAGCTCAGAAATGCCATCAATAACAATCAAGCATGTTTTCTTTTTTAGGATCTTTATCAACTCATCCATCATTTTTTCCTCCATACTTTTTTGCTGCTCCTCTGCAACTTTCTTATGCTCATCTCCACTCTTTTTCATTACCCCTGCACCTCGTTTCCTACTGTTTTGTTTAAGGTTGCCCAATATAAAATCTTTTACAGCACCCCTTTTCATAGGCTGATCAGCGCATTGTTTCTGTTTTTCAGCACCTAGCTTCTTCCCCTCAACGCCTTCTTTCTTCTCCTCTGCCTCTTTTTTCTCCTCCTTTGCACCTTTATTTTCCTCCTGCTCCTCCACCTCATTTTCCTTCTCTGCAGCTTCTTTCTTCACGTCTGCAACTTTCTCCTGCCCCTCTGCAAGGTCTTTCTTCTCTTCTGCACTCTTTTTCACGGTCCCTGCACCTAATTTCTTCATATTTTGATACTCTTCTGCACTCTTTTTCACTGCCCCGGTACCTAGTTGACTGAGCATGCTTTGTAGAACGCTGCCGATTTGATAATCTTGCTCTAGACTAACCCAAGCTAAGGCATCAAACTCACTCCTTACATCCTCATCGATATAAACTCTTCGAGCCAAGGTCGTCTTCCCCAACCCCTTAACACCCCATATTGAAACAACCTTATGTTCCCCCAACAGCACCAGAGAAGTGAGATTTTTAAAGTCATCTTGCATCTCGACAAGATTCTCTTCCATGCCATAGCCATTGATATGCTTAGGGCATCGCAAACTCCTTTGATTCGCCATTCTCCAATCTTTATCATCACTGCGCTGATCACTCCCCAAGTCCTCCTCCTCAGGAAACGTTTCATGAAGCCACTTGATCGAATCCCATAATAAGATATCAAGCATTAACGTCAAGATTGTCAGGGCATCGCCGTACGTCATCGAATGCGAACCAAGAAATCTTCTCAGAAACCTTCTGATGCCTCTTTTCTTCTCAAACATGTAATGAAATTCCGCTAGGTCAGCATACTTTTGGAGAGCATCCTCAATTGAGTAGGCGACATTCCGGATTCTTTCCATATTCTCCATGACCTTTATGCGGTTACTCTCAGTGTTCAGCAGTTTCTCAATCTTCTCAAGCGCCAACACCCATTCGTTAACATTACCCTGGACCAGCTCATACGCTTTTTCGTTTCTATCAACTAAATATTCAAGCATTTGCTTAGATCTGGAAGCCACCGTCTCACCCATTTTCACTCACATCTTCACCTCAACTTTTTCTCTTAGCTACCAAACAATCCACACCAGAATGAAATGAAATGTGAATTTGCTACAATAATTTATGGACCCACTCGTCGAAGACCATAAAGCAACGACTCGCTGTTGGGTATATTCAATGCATGCCCAGATTAGATGTGTGCGATGGCACTGCAAATGTCTACTTCATCATCTCAAAAGTCACAATCTTTTCATCTAGTATATCGTCGGGCATCATCTCAATTATTGTGCAGTTGATGTATTCCTATTCCTACATATACTATGTCCAAAACATCAATTTTTGTCCAAAATTACCTTTTCTTTTCTTTTCTTTTTTTTATTCTAGTATCAACTATTTCATTTCATAATTTTAAGTCCGAACTATCATACACTATTCAAATTTAGGATAGAGAAATTTTTCGGTATCGAAAAATTGACGACGGAGCATGCCCAAAACCCACGTCATTAGATTTACGACGTGTTATTTTTTAATATGACATGGGTTTCTGGCATACCCGTCAATTTTCAGATGCCAGAAAATTTCTTAATCCTAAATTTAAATAATTTTTTTATAATTCAAACATAAAATTGAAAAAAAGAATAATTAGTATTAAAATTTAGTCCAAGGACGGTTCAGTCGTGCATAATGAGATAATGAAAAAAGATAGTGGGGCGGCCTCTCTCGGGAAACATGGCAAAATTTCAAAAAAAAAAAAATCGACTAAAATTAATATTTTAGCCTTTGTATATTCCCTTCTTAGTTTTAAATGTCTTCATAGTTTATATTAAAAATGGATTATTTTACACCTTAAAGGTTAAGATGAGAGTTTGGACAAAATATGGAACTTCAACACATGTTCCGATGGAAATTGAGTTCAATGAGGTGACGCCTTATCCAATATTGGGCACAAAAAATTCAATGAGAAGTTATTTTATTATCTTCCATCATAAATTTATTCTATAATTAATAAGATTCTTTCAAGTATTTTGGAAAGAAATATTGTTGGTTTTTTATCAGAGTATAATATAACAATTGCATGCGAAAGCAAACGTAATTGAGTAGTCCCAAGTTACTTACTGAAAAACTTTAAGTCAACAAGGTTCT
Organism: Plectranthus barbatus; assembly: GCA_026898455.1. Classification (NCBI taxonomy): domain Eukaryota; kingdom Viridiplantae; phylum Streptophyta; class Magnoliopsida; order Lamiales; family Lamiaceae; genus Plectranthus; species Plectranthus barbatus. The sequence goes on along the minus strand of JAPKLW010001142.1, from coordinate 70,495 downwards.
AAGTGTAGGAACTGAATCTACAACAGATAATTCAGATTGTGTTTTATTATTTCTTTTGCCCTTTGATTCGTTCTTAGGATATCAAAATAAATTAACTGACTAAATAAGTTAGGCAAATCTATGCATGCTCCTAATATTTAATTGTAATAGATAGATTAATGGAATACCTCAACTCCAGCGGTTGATTTCTTGAAACAAGATCGCGGTTGTGATGGAATCCAAAGACGTGTTCATAGTTAATGCTGATTTGTATTCTAACATATCTAATCTTTTGATCTGTTCCCTTGCTCCTTGAAGATCTGGTGAGGATACGCTAATGAGTTCCACCAAAAATAAGAGAATCGATCAGTTCTCTATATGGTTTAGCCGCCACCCCTTTCTCTCCCTATTCTGTATTGAGTACTAAATACAGTGTTTGTGTATGTGATCTGATGAGAGAATGGATATTTATAGTGTTAGGGTATGCAAACCCTAGCACTAAATGAGTTCAAAGTAGTTTGTGGGCCAAACCAGGTACCAGACGCAAATAATAAAGTGAGCCATCTTTATTAATTAATTCTTCATTGTCCAATTCAAAGCATAATTAATTAATAAAATATTTATTTATTTTCACCAAAAAAGCAATGTTGGCTCACCCCTTTATTACCACATTATTTGGAACAGGTTGCATTAGACTTGGATGATCCACATATTTAAGGTTCCGGACATTCATTGATTACCGAATCTATATAAATTATCAAAGTATAAACTACGAACATCTTGGTGAAAAATAAATTTCTTTGTTATTATAAGTTGTCTATTATTATAGGATATAGAAATTAAAAATAAGATAGACATATTTATAAGAAAAAACTCATTATAATGATTAATATTAATTAATAACACAAAATATTAAAATAGTTCGGATATCAAAAGGTCATACTGCTCTCCGTTCTTCTTGAACGAAATTGTTAGTCCCAAATTAGAGATTAAATGCATAGCAGAAATCTTAATGTTAGGCCCGAACTGACTCTTAAACAAGTCAGTTCGTACCCATGAAAACTAATTAAATGTTAAGTTAAAAAGTTTGCCGATTAAGAAATATACCAACAATTTAGAGAATTGTGGAGTTTCAAATAAGCAAGTAGGTAAGTAAATAAAGCGATAAGAAATACAAGATATATAATGGTTTGGATGCCAAAAGATCCTACGTCCACTCTTCAATCACTAGACTAATAAAAAATTCACTAAAAAGAGTTACAACACAATGTAACTAATCACTTCCTATTTCAGAATGCTCCTATGTCCTTTGGATTCCAGGAAACTACAGGTATCGAGCTTTACCACGAACAAGATTTGTAGGTCTACAGGCTGGATAGTTGTGAGTTTGTGTTCTTCATAGAACTTGGAAATGATTTGTTGTTGCTATAGGCTAAACTTCTGAAAGATTCAGACAATTTTTATCTCGGATTCAATTATCTGAAAGATAAGCTAAACTCCATTTAACTTTTGCAAGATCGCGTATGAGAAACATGGTAAGAGAGAGATATCTCGTAAGCTTGAGATGTAAATTTAACAGAGTTTCGACTTATTTTATGATATGTTCGATTGCTTCTACTTTTCTCTCTTCCATCGGAGTATTTATAGGCATCATTAAGGAGACTTAAGAGTTTGAAATCCATCCGTAGAGTGGTTGAGCATGTTGAAGGGGTTTTTACTATCAAACTGAATTGCATAATCCGATTCGCCAAGACACCAATTATTGATATCGAAATAAATTGATATGCCTATGAAATAATCATAACATGCTCTTATTAAAATTGAATACAAAAGATGGTTATGCGGAATACCTGGTTTTTAATATTTCTGAATAGTTGGGCAGAGATTAGGCCTTTGAATCCTTATTGCGCAATAAGATTTATGTAGGATTTTACCGTGAACCGAATCACCAAAACCAAACTGAACCGGATCGATCTATGAATATTGCTCATAATTAAATTTCTCAAAACCCTAGCATGCTCCTACGAATTTAATACAAATTTGTGGATTAGAGAATTACCGTAATTCCGTCGTCTCTGTACCGATCTTTTGCGTTTGAATTCCAAATTTCAATTCAACCACGCAATTTGATTTCTCTGCGGAAACAGAAATTAGAATACTAATTTCTTAGAAAAAATTGAAAATCAAAGAGAGAAGAGAAGAGAAATCTGTTCTCCAGATCAGATCTTCAGGGCTGTGTCCCAATGCTGTTCAGATCTACTACTGGTGAGGACTCCGTAGATATGTAATCTGAGCATGACCAGAATCGAAATTCTCCTCCCTTGAACCCCCAAAATCGGCGCCCCTCACTCTCTCTCTAGGGTTTGTGTTTTTAAACTCTTACAACTTATGAGAGAGAGCTGTCTATTTATAGACCTAGGGTTGGAAACCCTAATGGGCCATTTTGGGCTCAATTCATCATATTTAATTGGGTCAGTCCTGGGACCTAATGCAAATAATAAAGTGGGCCTATAATTAATTAATTCCCATGTCCACAACCCAGGACACAATTAATTAATTAATATTAATTCTTTTTCACCACAGAATTAATACTGACCTACCCCTTTATTACCACGTTATGAGAACGGGTTGCATTAATTGAGAATCCCCATATTTAAGGTTACCGGACATCCATTAATTAATCGGAGCCTCTGACAAGCTCTAACTACAATTAATTAATATCTTATAATTCCTGAGTAGTACCACTCAAACCTTATCACTCGTGCCTGAACTTAATCAGCCTGCAGGACTTTGGCACGATGAATGTTATTGAGCTCCTCAGGGAATGTCCCCATCCTATTACTCGGATATGGTTACCTAAGTCCAGTCTCAGGCGGTACTACACGAACTACTGTTAGGGATGTCAATCGGGCCAACCCGTCGGGTTTCGGGCCAGCCCTATCGGGCTTCGGGCTAATCGGTCCGGGTCAAATCGGGCTGAAATTTTTTCGGGCTAAAAAATCTTGACCCTAACCCTAACCCATCGGTTTTCGGGCTGGCCCGTCGGGCCAATGAATTTATTAATTATTTTTTATTTTCAATATATTTTCACTCTTTTAATATTTTAAATGTTGAAAAACAAACAAAATAATGCTCATCTCTTATAAAAATGGAAAACACATCACAAATTTTTATATAATGATAAATTTAAACATTAAAAATATAATATTTTTTATTTTAGCAATATTTGAACATGTTTTAAGATCATAAATAAATAAACTTAACTATGTATTGAATACTTATTGAACAAAATACAATTATATAACTTAAAACTTAATTAATATATATAATGTTAAATATTAGAAGTAGATTTTAGCACTATAATTATGAGAAATTTATTAATAAAAATAATAATCGGGTTAATCGGGCCAACCCGTCGGGTTTCGGGTTCAACCCTATCGGGCCTCGGGTTATTCGGTCCCGGGCTAATCGGGCTAAATTTTTTTCGGGCCAAAATATCTCGACCCTAACCCGCATTTTGGCTCGGGCTAATCGGGCCAACCCGCCGGTTTCGGGCTAAATTGACATCCCTAACTACTGTTACCCAAGATGCGGATATACGAGCACGTTACTTAGGCTCTCCACCATGGCAAGTCAAAGCAACAGTCAACCCGTGCAAACCCCTGAACCTTTGTTAGGGTTTGGACTCAATCAATATAACGAGATCTTTTATTCGCTGATGTCAGACAGATGAATATATCTCACTGCGGTCCATCAATACGCCACCTCTGCGTACCAACATGTCAAGTAACCAAGACAGACTACTTATTCCGACAATGCCGCAGCCATCCGGACAGACGTATCCTCATACGCTGTCTCGGCTGTGATCAGGTTTATGTCTCACTAGGTCAAGTGATCATACTGTCTTCTGCGATCTACAACACGCCGTATGATCGTCCCTATCGGTGAGATTAGAGGATACCATCGTTCATACATGTAAGATTGTTAACAGATAGGAGAAATAAACCATTGTATACTCATTGTAATAAATGCTTTCAGTATACAAAACCCATCAATCTCCCACTTATACTCAAAGCATAACTAAGCTATTACAGAGTATACAGTCCGTCTATCTAGTCTGCTGTCACTTTAACCACTATCAGTGGTCGGTATCCACCTCAGACCCAGCTCACGAATATATCTTTCGTAAACTTTCTGCGGCAAGCTCTTTGTAAACGGATCAGCAAGATTGTCAGCAGTATCAATCTTCTTAATCAGCACATCGCCCCTCGATACAATTTCTCGTATGATATGGTACTTTCTCTCTATGTGTTTGCTTGCCCTGTGAGACCGCGGTTCCTTTGAGTTTGCCACTGCACCAGAGTTATCACAATAAATTGTGATGCTCCTCGGCAAACTCGGAATCACGCCCAACTCTAAAAGGTAGTTCCAGAGCCACACCCCCTCTATCGAGGCATCGGAGGCGGCGACATATTCCGCCTCCATGGTGGAGTCAGCAATGCATTTATGCTTTGAGCTCCTCCAAGATACAGCTCCACCTCCCAGGGTAAACACATATCCTGAGGTCGATTTCTTCTCATCCTGGTCCCCTTGGAAATTCGAGTCTGTATAACCCACAGGGCACAAATCCTCATTTTGATAAACTAGGCAGAAATTCCTAGTTCTTTTCAAATACTTGAGGATGTGCTTTACAGTAGTCCAGTGCGCCTGTCCAGGGTTAGACTGATATCTTGCTACCATGCCAACGGCATAACAGATATCTGGCCTAGTACACAGCATCGCATACATGAGACTACCCACAACCGAAGCATATGGTACAAGACTCATCTCGTCTTTCTCCCGCTGTGTCTGAGGACACTGCCCACTAAAAAGACGAACGCCATGTCTGAAAGGTAGCAAGCCTTTCTTGGCGAGTTGCATGCTGAACCGGGCAATCACAGTATCCACATAGGACGCCTGAGATAAGCTCAACGTTCTTCTCTTACGATCTCGTAAGACCTTAATCCCAAGAATGTAGCCAGCTTCACCCAGATCCTTCATTTGGAACTGTTAGGATAACCAAATCTTGATTTCGGACATCACTCCCTCGTTGTTTCCAAATAGGAGTATGTCATCAACGTACAGTGCAAGGAAAACCACGCTCCCACTGACACAAAGTCGGTAAACACAACTTTCGTTTTCCAACTGTGCAAATCCATAGGATTTAATCACATCGTTGAAACGTAAGTTCCACGACCTTGAAGCTTGCTTAAGTCCATACAAGGACTTCCTAAGCTTCTAGACAAGATGTTCTTCGCCCTTGCTTGTGTAACCCTCGGGTTGCTGCATATAGATGTCCTTACCTTCTTCAAGGTAACCGTTTAGAAAAGCGATTTTGACATCCATCTGCCAGATCTCGAGGTCCATATACGCAACTATGGCAAGGATTATCCGGATGGATTTGAGCATGGCTACGGGTGAAAAGGTTTCGTCATAGTCAATGCCCTCTTTCTGACTATAACCCTTCGCCACCAGCCTGGCCTTAAAAGCCGTGATCTTTCCATCCGCCCCTTTCTTTCTCTTGTATACCCATTTGCACCCTATGGCCCTAAAGCCATCCGGCAAATCAGTTTTCTGGTATACATCCATAGCAGTTATGGATTCAATTTCAGAATCCATGGCGACACGCCATTTGGCAACATCCTTGTCCTGCACTGCCTCTTCGTAAGTCAGTGGGTCAGAGTCCTCAAGTCCATCTTCCGGGCTCAAATCCGAAGACTCACCCACGAACATGTACCTTTCCGGCTGGAAAATAACTCTCCCACTACGACGAGGCATCGGTGCCGTGTTAGTAGTAGGTGAAGCGACTTGTGGTCCTGCACCTTGCACTAAAGAACGTGTCTGTGGTGCTGTACCTCTCACAGGTGCACCCACATCTACACGTTCCCCTTCCCTTGGAATTGCATTCTCGTTCTCAATTTCTTGAAGAACGATATCACTCCTTGACTTGTGATTACTCACATACTCGTCCTCCAAGAATCTAGCGTTGGTGCTAACAACGACTCTTTGACTCTCAGGACAGTAAAAGTAACCACCTTTCGTTTGCCTGGGATACTCTATGAACAACATTACTTTTGACCTGCTTTCTAACTTATCAGGTTCCTTCGACAGTACGTGTGCCGGACAGCCCCATACTCTAAACTTGCACAAACTAGGTTTGCGACCAAGGAAGAGCTCAGTAGGCATCTTAGGAACTGATTTAGAAGGCACCACATTAAGCACGTAAGCTGCTGTTTCCAATGCGTAACCCCAAAATGAAATTGGTAAGTTTGCATAACTCATCATTGATCTTACCATCTCTAGAAGAGTCCTATTTCTTCTTTCAGCTACACCGTTTTGCTGGGGAGTACCCGGTGCAGTCCACTGGGATGTAATCCCATTTTTTGACAAATATTGCAGGAACTCGTTACCGAGGTATCCGCCACCGTGGTCAGATCGCAGTGACTTGATAGTTTTCCCGACCTTCTTTTCTACCTCAGCCTTGAACTCTTTGAATTTCTCAAAGCATTCAGACTTGTAGCGAAGCAGGTAAACGTATGCGTACCTTGATTAATCGTCAATGAAAGTGACGAAGTACTCGTACCCTCTACAAGCCTGCATGGACATCGGTCCACATAAGTCAGAATGGATCAATTCCAACACTTCCTCTGCTCGAGACTGACTAGCCTTGAAAGGCCTAGTTGACATCTTGCCCTCGATGCAGGATTCGCAGACTTGATAAGGTACAACCCGGACTAGGTCCAATGTACCGTCATCTGCAAGTCTCTGAATCCGCTTCAAGCTGATGTGACCCAGTCTCAAGTGCCAGAGATATGTAAGATCCTTATCAGAAGAAGTAAGTTTTCTCTTCCTAGGATTATCAATTACGGATGAATTACATGCAATATAAAGGACATATTTGATCGAAGTAACATAAAGAGTATAAATCAACATTACATAATGAATGACATTGTTATCATCAATGATTGAAATCATAAATAACAAACATCCATAGAAAGTTGATAAAATTTGTCCTGCCGATAAACCACGGCCCACAAATAAATTCTCAAATGTACTTTAATTCATCAAAACATAAGGAAAAGAAAACTCCATGAAGCTCGGTCATAAAACGTTGCCTTCATCCAGTTTGGTATCTTCTTGCCATCACTCACCAGCCTTGTCGGCACGGTCCCCTGCAAAGTACAACAACATGATCAACAAGTCAATGCTTACAGCTCTAGAAGAGCAACAACTAACTCTAATCATGCTTGCAGTTATACATGCAAAATGGCATACCTTGTCTAGCTTTGTTGGCTTGACAATCTTTCTTCCAATGTCCTTTCTTACCACACCTGAAGCACCTGTCCCTATCAGTCGCCACCTTAGGCTTTTTCCCAGCCCCACCATCCTTCACAGGTATCTTCTTGGCCTACTTCTTAATCCCTTTCTTCCGATTCACACTTTTCGGTACAACAGAGAGATTACCAGAAGTGGCCAAAGCAACATTCTGAGGGTTCATGACCTATTCAGCTGCCATCAAGTCATTGAGTAACTCGTTAAGAGTATACTCTTTCTTGTTCATGACAACATTCAGTCTAAAACTCTCAAAGGACTTGGGTAGAGAGTTCAGTATGATATCGACCTTAGCCTCAGCGTCGATACCTCCACCATGCACAGTTAGCTCATCCATGAGGTGAGTCATGGTGACTACGTGCTCTCTCACTGAGGTGCCATCAGTCATTTTCTTACTCACGATTTCTTTCATGAGATTAAATCTGACAGCTCTATCAGTTTCCCCATAGGTCGCCGTCAGACTTAACATGATGTCATAGGCATCCCTATGGTAATGATGTTGCTGCTGCAAGACTTTCGACATAGTGGTCATCATGTAGCACTTGACTACATTGTTCGATTTCTCCCACTTGTTATAATAGTCTACTTCCTCTTGAGAGGACTCAGTAGTTGGCACCATGGGACAAAGTACTTGTAGAACGAACATATGTTCTTCTGCAATCAGGAGGTACTCGAGATTGCGTTTCCATTCCAGGAAGTTCGGACCAGTTAGAGTGTTTTGTGCGAGAATATTGATGACATTAGACATAGACATATCTGAAACAATATAGAATCTTAAATAAGAACATACATGTTGAACTTCGAAAACAAATGCATTGAAAACCTTTTAATAAATCAAATACAAATGTTTTCCACTAATTGCCCAAGAGTTCCCACCGCAAGCTACACTCATAGACGTTTACGATGTCACCCTCAACCAGAACTGCGGGTTTTAAGCCCCAATCCATTTAATTTCACTACCATTTCAGGATGCTTTTGACACAAGAAATTAATAATTAGTGAAAACCTTAGACCAAGCCATCTCTCAAGAACATGGATGCAATTCTTGCATTATATTCTAAGATGCTTCTAAGCAATTAACCACAAATTTAACTCCGGCCAAAAGAGACAGTTTAGCATGGCACGTAACCATACCGCACAGCCCTTAAAGCTTTTGTTATCTTTAATTTAAATCAATCCTAGAATACTTGTGAAAGAGGTCTACGCAAGCTACACTCGTAGACGTTTACGCAAAGCCCTCCCACTATTCACATGATTTAAATTGTTTGTCTAGAAATCCCAACAACCATACCCATGCACCTCCGGGAACTAGCAAGCTACACTCATAGACGTTTACTAGAACGAGAGATACACTTACAGCCTATGACCGCTTTGTGGAGGTCTATTGATAAAAAAATCTGCTTAGTATTTTTCTTTTAAAAGGTTTCTTTATGCGCACACATAATTTCCTTTTGTCATTATATTTTCCAAATTTTTTGCATGTATTTAAACAAGCCCAAAAATTCCCAAAATGTAATCCAACAAAAGAAATTAATCACATAAGCATGCTTGAAAAGCTTGTAAATAATAAAAGTAGTAAATCATGCTTTTCCTATTATCTACACATGCTTAATTGTGCACATAAATAAATCACATATCATACGAGGACAATTAAGGCAAATAAAAAATCCCCGTGGCCCCAAAAATAGAAAATAAAATCTATCTATTACAAATTTGAATTTTGAATTAATTTGGATAAATCCAAATCTTTTCAAATCTTCCAAATCTTCAAAGGGCCTTCAAATCTGGATACACCAAATCTTTTGGATTTTTAGGCTTAGTGATCTGATGATTTGCCCTAACCCTAATGCAAACCCTAGGGTTTACACAGGATTTTACAAACCACCAAAACACGAGCCACCGCGACGGGACAACAGCAGCCGACGACGACTGAAGCCGCCGCCGACCAGCCGCCCGCCGCCGACGGCTTGCCACCGCGCCCGGCACGCCGCGCGCGCGCGCCACCGTCGCCCGCCGTTGTCCTCGGCGGCCCTGCGTCGGCTCCGTCTTCGTTCTTCGTCCTCGACCCTTCCAATTACAAATTTGAAAATTAAAGAAAACCTATTCTATTACAATTTTCAAATCTACACTAATCATGGATTTTCTCGTGATTTTACAAAAACAATTCAGCCCTACACGGATAAACCACCGCGGGCTGAATCAACGGGTTGCCATGAGGAAAAAAAACCAAACATCCACAAAACAATAAATTCATACATGCATATAGAATTCAATTATGAACAACAGAGCCATAAATCAGAAACCTGGCTCTGATACCAATTGTAGGGTTTTACCGTGAACCGAATCACCAAAACCAAACTGAACCGGATCGATCTATGGATATTGCTCATAATTAAATTTCTCAAAACCCTAGCATGCTCCTATGAATTTAATACAAATTTGTGGATTAGAGAATTACCGTAATTTCGTCATCTCTGTACCGATCTTTTGCGTTTGAATTCCAAACTTCAATTCAACCACGCAATTCGATTTCTCTGCGGAAACAGAAATTAGAATACTAATTTCTTAGAAAAAATCGAAAATCAAAGAGAGAAGAGAAGAGAAATCTGTTCTCCAGATCAGATCTTCAGGGCTGTGTCCCAATGCTGTTCAGATCTACTACTGGTGAGGACTCCGTAGATCTGTAATCTGAGCAGGACCAGAATCGAAATTCTCCTCCTTTGAACCCCCAAAATCGGCGCCCCTCACTCTCTCTCTAGGGTTTGTGTTTTTCAACTCTTACAACTTATGAGAGAGAGCTATCTATTTATAGACCTAGGGTTGGAAACCCTAATGGGCCATTTTGGGCTCAATTCAGCATATTTAATTGGGCCAGTCCTGGGACCTAATGCAAATAATAAAGTGGGCCTATAATTAATTAATTCCCATGTCCACAACCCAGGACACAATTAATTAATTAATATTAATTCTTTTCCACCACAGTATTAATACTGACCTACCCCTTTATTACCACGTTATGAGAACGGGTTGCATTAATTGAGAATCCTCATATTTAAGGTTACCAGACATCCATTAATTAATCGGAGCCTCTGACAAGCTCTAACTACAATTAATTAATATCTTATAATTCCTGAGTAGTACCACTCAAACCTTATCACTCGTGCCTGAACTTAATCAGCCTGCAGGACTTTGGCACGATGAATGTTATTGAGCTCCTCAGGGAATGTCCCCATCCTATTACTCGGATATGGTTACCTAAGTCCAGTCTCAGGCGGTACTACACGAACTACTGTTACCCAAGATGCGGATATACGAGCACGTTACTTAGGCTCTCCACCATGGCAAGTCAAAGCAACAGTCAACCCGTGCAAACCCGTGAACCTTTGTTAGGGTTTGGACTCAATCAATATAACGAGATCTTTTATTCGCTGATGTCAGACAGATGAATATATCTCACTGCGGTCCATCAATACGCCACCTCTGCGTACCAGCATGTCAAGTAACCAAGACAGACTACTTATTCCGACAATGCCACAGCCATCCGGACAGACGTATCCTCATACGTTGTCTCGGCTGTGATCAGGTTTATGTCTCACTAGGTCAAGTGATCATACTGTCTTCTGCGATCTACAACACGCCGTATGATCGTCCCTATTAGTGAGACAAGGGGATACCATTGTTCATACATGTAAGATTGTTAACAGATAGGAGAAATAAACCGTTGTATACTCATTGTAATAAATGCTTTCAGTATACAAAACCCATCAATTCAATCTTAAAATAATCAGAACTAAATCTATGATTTTATTGAGGAATAAAATCGAAAAAGAAGGAAGAAAGAAGATCCTCCAGATCTGATCTTCCGATCTGTATCCCTCGCTCGTATCCAGAAATCTGGTGAAGATTCCCTCTGGATATTGCACTAATCAAGAAATAGAATTCCCTTCCCTTCCTTAGACTGTGTCGCCTACTATCAGCTCCCAAAACTGGTTTGCTGGTCAGCAACTTATGAACATTTATTATGAGGCACTAAAGTAGTATTTATGGGAAAAGTCTGAACCTTAATGGGCTAAAGTCAGACCAGAGACCAGTATACCACTCAACCTTTTCATTTATGCTTGAACTTAATCAGCCTACAGGACTTTAGCATAACGAACCTTCTGAGTTACTTAGGGGATTTCACAATTCTATACTAGATATATTGGGATTGTATACTAAAAGCATTTATGATTAAGTGTGTTCGTTTGATACACTGGTTTTCATAAATGTGTTACATCAACATAGTCGCTATCTGATATAACAAACATACGATACGAACTATAATATCCTATTATCTCGCATATAGGGATGATCATATGGTGTGTAGGAGATCACAGAGGATCATATGAATCGTTTGACCTAGCGAGATATAAACAGTATCACGGCTGAGACAGTCCCTGGATAGGCTGTCGGTTTAGGCTGTGACATATCAGTTTATAAGTGAGCTTATCCTAGCTACTTGATGTGTCGGTACATCTTTATCAGTTTGTTATATGTTGTTAGCATAGGTTTAAATTGAATGCCTAGATTGATAGAAATAACTCAATGATTTTATCTTACCTAGCTATTAGACTTTGCTATAGTATCCCGGTAATCTAGCGGGCGAAGGGAAGAAGGACTTGGATTTGACAAATTTTATTCTTGTGTAGCTAGGAGTTTAATTTTGATTGAACTTTTAGCCGCATCAAGTTTTGGCGCCGTTGCCGGGGAATTCATTTAGTAGGTTGCTAGATATTGGGGGAAAAGTGAAGCTTGTAGGCTAGGTGTTTGTGTTATTACTTGTGTTAACTTTTTGCTTTTTGCTTATTATTTGATTGTTGTTTTTCCTTTGTTTGATCAAGTTGTTTTGGTTTGGTAATTGGGTTCTTTTGTGGAGTTTGTAGGTTGTTTATGATCACGAGGTCAAAAGCTCGTGAGCTTTTGGAGAGGAAATTACAACAAAGGCAAGGAAATATTGAGATTGATTTGGAAATGGCTAACCAAGGAGAGGATACGGTTAGGATTGGAGAGTTAGAAAGACAGATTGAGTTGATGAAGGCTATACTAAATGAGAGGAATGGTCCTCGTAGACCACTTCAAAACCTTTTTCGACCTCAAGGGGAACCGATGACTGGAGGTTTTTGGTTAGGAGTAAATGCCACGCAATTTGAGATAAACCACATTTGGTCCAAATGATACAGAACAATCAGTTTGAGGGACATGCAACCGAGGATCCGAATGTTCATATATCTCGATTTTTGGAGATCACAGATACCATAAAGATCAACCAAGTTCCCCAAGATCAAATACGGCTGCGGTTATTCTCATTTTCTTTGAGGGACTCGGCGAGGAATTGGTTCGAAGGTTTAGACAAGTCAAATATTGCCACTTGGGAAGAATTAAGAGAAAAGTTTCTATTCAAGTTTTTTCCACCAAGTTTGACTTTGAAGAGAAGGGCTGATATAACATCGTTTGGGCAAAGGTACGATGAACCTCTTTATGAAGCTTGGGATCGGTTCCGAGAGCTTCTACGCAAGTGTCCTAGACATGGTCTTTCCCGGAGTCAACAAATTTGCCAATTTTATGGAGGATTAGATTATGAGACGAAGATGTTGTTGGATGCATCGTCCGGAGGAGTGTTTCTTGATTTGGAAGAGAATGAAGCGTGGAGTTTGATCGAGCGGATAGCTAATAATAGTAGTCAATGGCCAAGAAGAAGAATGGAACATAAGGCAGTGAAAATGGTGAGAGAAAAGAGTGAGATAGAAACGTTACGAGATCAAATGGCTTCAATGCAAGAAAAAATGGAGAGGTTGATGTGTGAATTCAAGAGAAAAGGTGATGAATATGAAAGAGATGTATATACTCTGGAAAATCATTGGAGGAGACAGCAAGAAATTGAGTATGAGCCGTATAGTGGAGACTATTCATTTGACCCATGGAAGGGGGCAAGGTTGTCATCACAATTTTGGTGGAATGAACCGAATCATTTATACATGGAAGAGAAAGAGAGGATACCGGAAATTGAGGAGGACCTCGAGTGGAAGTGTGAAAGAAATGAGGAACTCTTGAAAGAAATCAAGTCACAAGTAGCATGTATAGTGCATCGATTAAGTCAAGAGGAAGAAGGTCCTCTTGAAGGCGCATGTGGAGTCATAACCACTAGAAGTGGGCATTCTTATGATGGCCCGAAGCAAGGGGCACAAGAAGGTGAAAAGGAAAAGACCGACAGAGGTATTAGGAAGAAGGTTACGTTCAAGGAGGAAGAATAAGTCATACTAAAGGAAGTTAAAGAACAAGACGTAACCGTGGATAAATCTGCGGAGAAAGATGCTACCCCTCTTATGCCTTATCCTCAACGGTTTGAGAAAAGTAGGAAGAACAGGAAGTTTGCTCGATTTCTTGAGCACATGAGCAAGATTCAAATAAATCTTCCTTTATTAGAGGTCCTCCAAGAAATGTCGGGATACATTAAGATGTTGAAGGAGATCTTCACTCAAAAGAGTAAGTATGGCATTGGTGAATATGAGACGGTAAATTTATTTGAAGAATGTAGTGCTGTGATCCAAAGGAAGATGCCATTTAAAAGGCAAGATCCAGGCAGTTTCACTATTTCATGTATAATTGGTGGAATTGAAGTAACTCGGGCTTTGTGTGATTCGGGGGCTAGCATCAACCTAATGCATTTATCCTTGTTCAAGAAATTGGCAATAGGGGAGATTAAGCCCACCACCATGACACTCCAAATGGCGGACCGGTCTTTGTCGTACCCCAAAGAAATTGTGGAAGATGTTTTAGTCAAAGTGCGAGATTTTATATTTTCAGCTAACTTTGTGGTACTTGATATGGAAGATGATGGAGATGTTCCTCTTATTTTGGGAAGACCGTTTTTGTCCACCTGTGGAGCATTGTTTGACATGAAAAATGGTCAATTAACCTTTCAATTTGATGGAAGAAAGATCACTTTCTCCTTCCCGGAAGCCATGAAGAGAAGTGTGGAGGATGAGAATGAGGAGAAATGCAATATGATAGAAGTTGTGCAAGTCAAAGTTTTGAGGAAGTAGATGGACGGGAGCCATTAGAAGAGGTTTTACAAAATTCTATTTTTACAGCCAATATGGTTAATAATAAAGAAGAAGTAAGGGAAGATATTGGGGAGTATGTCCGAGTTTTAGATAATTTTTCTATTGACCCGTTACATGGGGAGGCTAAGTTCTTGGAATTAGGAACAAAAGAAGAGGAAGATAAGGCTAAGCAAAGGAAGTTGGAGATGAAGAATAAAGCACCAGAAGTTTAATTGAAGAAGTTACCGGATCATTTAAAGTATGCATTCATGGGAGAAAATGGGACATATCCGGTGATTATCTCAACCAGACTTTCGGGGTGTGAAGTTGAGAAATTGCTTCGTGTTTTGAGGATGCATCGGTCAGCTATTGGTTGGCAACTTTCCGATATAAGAGGAATAAGTCCCGCCATTTGCATGCACAAGATACTTCTTGAGGAAACGTGCAAACCTAAACGACAACCTCAAAGGAGGTTGAATCCTATGATGCAAGAGGTGGTGAAGAAAGAGGTGCTTAAGTTGCTTGATAATAATATCATCTATGCTCCGAGTGATAGTGAGTGGGTAAGTCCAACGCATATGGTACCAAAGAAAGGGGGATTTGAAAAGGTGGTAAAGGACAATGGCGAAGAAGTCATGGAGAGATTGACAAAAGGGTGGCGGTTTTGTATCGATTATAGTGCTTTGAATTTAGTTACTCGCAAAAAGCATTTCCCTTTACCATTCATTGATCAAATGCTTGATCGACTTGCAGGGCGCTCTCACTATTGTTTCTTGGATGGCTATTCGGGTTACAATCAGATTATGGTGGCACCGGAGGATCAACACAAAACTGCTTTTACATGCCCTTACGGGATTTTTGCCTACCGACGGATGCCATTTGGACTTTGTAACGCACCGGCTACATTTCAACGATGCATGATGGCTATATTCCATGGGCTTATCGAGGAGATTATGGAGGTATTCATGGATGACTTTTTGGTTTTCGGTAATTCCTTTGATGCATGTTTAAAAAACTTAGAAATTGTTCTTGCTAGATGCGAAGAGACGAACCTTGTTCTTAATTGGGAAAAATGCCACTTTATGGTTTGTGAAGGAATTGTGTTAGGCCATAAAATTTCTTGTAAAGGTTTAGAAGTAGATAAGGCCAAGATTTGTGCTATTGAACAATTACCCATTCCGAAATCGGTAAAAGGTGTTAGGAGTTTTCTAGGACATGCTGGGTTCTATAGGAGATTCATTCAAGATTTCTCTAAAATAACTAAACCTTTGTGTTGGTTGTTGGAGAAAGATGTGCCATTTGTTTTTGATGAAGCATGTGTTTGTGCTTTTGAGAAGTTGAAAAAGGCTCTTGTGACTTCTCCGATTTTAATTTCACCTAATTGGAATGAAGAGTTTGTGTTGATGTGTGATGCAAGTGATGTTGCACTTGGGGTAGCCTTAGGTCAAGTTAGGGATAAAGTGTTTAGGGTGATTTCCTATGCTAGTAAAACTCTAAATCCGGCTCAATGTAATTACACTGTCACTGAGAAAGAATTTCTAGCCGTGGTTTATGCATATGATAAATTTAGAGCTTATTTGGTAGGAGCTAGGTCGATTGTGTACACGGATCATGCAACCATTCGATATTTGTTTAAAAAACCGGACGCAAAACCTAGACTCATTAGGTGGATTTTACTGTTGCAGGAGTTTGATATAGAAATTCGGGATAGGAAAGGATGTGAGAATGTGATAGCCGATCATCTGTCTCGTTTAGAGGAGTCGGTTAGGGGAGATGAGCATGAACCATGCATTAATGATAGTTTCCCGGATGAACATGTTTTATATATAGCTCACAACATTCCGTGGTATGCTGATTTTTCAAATTTTCTTGTTGCCGGAGTGTTTCCTCCTGATTTTAAACCCCATCAAAGGAAGAAGTTCCTTAAGGATGTGCGGTTTTATTATTGGGAGGAACCTTTCTTGTTTCGTAGATGTGCAGATGGAGTCATTCGGAGGTGTGTGCATCAAGGAGAGTGGAGACGGATAATGGAGGAATGTCATGCTTCGGAAAGTGGAGGGCATTTTGCCGCTAATCGCACGGCATTAAAGGTACTTTCTTGTGGTTTCTATTGGTCCTCTATTTATCGTGATTGTATGAATTTTGTCAAGGCTTGTGATAGGTGCCAGAAAACAGGGTCGATAACCCGTCGGGATGAGATGCCTTCTAAACTTTTTATTGAAGTTGATCTGTTTGATGTTTGGGGGATTGATTTTATGGGATCATTTCCTTCTTCTTGCGGGTATCATTATATATTGCTTGCTGTTGATTATGTATCCCGTTGGGTAGAGGCTTGTCCAACCACTACTAATGATGCTAAGGTTGTGATGAAATTTTTGCAAGGATTAGTTACACGCTTTGGGATTCCAAGAGCCTTAGTGAGTGATGGGGGAAGTCATTTTTGTAATAAATTGTTAGAAAATTTGTTAGCAAGATATGGAGTTAAGCATCGGATAACTACCCTGTATCATCCTCAAGCTAATGGTCAGACTGAGCTTGCCAACCGAGAAATCAAGGCTATTTTAGAAAAGACGGTAGCATCCCGGAAAGATTGGTCTAAGCGTTTAGATGATGCTTTATGGGCTTATCGCACGGCTTTTAAAACTTCGATTGGTATGTCACCTTATCAATTGGTATTTGGGAAGTCGTGCCATTTGCCGGTTGAGTTGGAACACAAAGCGTATTGGGCATTGAAGATGGTTAATGTTGATTGGAGAAAGGCTCAAGGGGAGCGTGCTATGCATTTGAATGCAATGGATGAATTCTGGAATGAAGCCTATGAAAACTCAAAAATTTACAAGGAGCGTACCAAGAAGTTCCACGATATGCACATTAGAGGTAAATCTTTTGCTCCCCGTGATTTGGTGCTACTTTTCAACTCACGGTTGAAGTTTATGCCCGGTAAGTTCCGTTCAAAATGGTCGGGTCCTTTTATTGTGAAGCAAACTTTTGATAATGGTACGTTGGAATTAGCAAGTGAGAATGGTCCTTGTTTTAAGGTGAATGGTCATCGGGTTAAACCATATTATGTTGATAATGGATCTAGTTTGGTTTTGGATGTTTCTTTTGTTAATTAAGGTGTGCAGTCGAGCTATGGACTTTAAACAGCGCTTGATGGGAGGCAACCCATCCGGGCACGCCGGCAGCAGCAGGATAGGGAAGAGCAATGACGCACCGCCTACCTTTTTGACAAACTTAGTCTAACTTGACTAAGTTTGGGGGGAAGTGCCGGTAGTCGGTGCTCTGGTTCATTCTCTCCTCTATATCTTTATCTCTATCTCTATCTTTAGTCTAGTTTAGTTTAGTTTAGTTGAATTTGAATGATTTGGATATTCGATTTGGTTGTATAAGGATATTGATTTACCTATACTTTGGTTTTGAATGTGGATTTGGATGATGATTTTAATGGTTTAATATGATGTGTTGATGGAATATTTTGAGAGCTTGCATGTGTTTAATCCTTTCTATTTGGTTTTGGTATGTGGATGTGTAATGGTTTGGTATGAATGGTGGAGCTAGTGGATATTGCTTTATTTTTGTTGATGTTTGGTTTGTGGAAGTCGGTGGAAATGAGAACTCAATTGGCTTGTTTATGCTCAATAGTTTGGTGGTGTTTGTGTTGATTTGTAGTAGGTGCAAATAAGGACTGGAGAGCGGTGATCGTGCCTACTGATGGGTAACGCTTTCTATCGTTCTTCCTACCAATTAGTTTCATTATAATCATTTTATGGCATGTAGATTGTTGTTAGGATTGTTGTGTGCTTGTGTGTGTGATGAACCCAAATGAGGCTCGAGATTTAATCATGATTTACTTAGTGAAGTTTGATGTTTACCTCAACCAATGATAGGGCAGAATTTGGTTTTCGAAGCATGATTTAAGTTTAACTTTTGAATTGCCGAGTTTTGTATGTGGTTAATGTATAGGACTTGACAAAAAGCTGTGAGGTTTGAGCCATGATATTGTCATATCTATATTGTTTGTGAGTGGCAAGATAGAGAGTACGAGATCTAGAACTTGCATCCGTTCTCTATCTATTGGCATGAGTGTGTAACTAGAAAATGATCTTAGGCCATCGATTCTTAGTCTTACCTTTCACACCGGGAGTATAAGGAGATTGTTATCATTATTTTGCCTTTCGTATCTTTGACCCCCGTGATTGAGCTTTATTGGTGAATCTTCTTTGATATAATTAGGATCAAGTTTGGGGGGAAAGAGTGTATGAGGGTGAATACGGTGATGAGAGTTGGGTTGGGAATTGATTGAATTTGTATTGATGGGACATGTTGAGGCATGAAAGATATGGAATAAAGGATTGGTTTGAATCCTAGAAAATGTAGCACCAACGAAATTTTTGGTGCAAGTGTTTGAAAAAGGAAAAAAAAAAGAGGCACCGACAAAATGAATGAATGATGGTGCATTAGAAAAATGATGAAAACAAAAAGAAAAGAGAAAAAAAAATGTGTGTTGTGAAATGAAAAAAAAGCCTCGGGGTTTGAAGTGGTTCGAAAAGAACAAGTTTGGGGGTTTTGGGAAATTGAGAAGTTTAGTCACTTTGGCCCAAAACCACCCACCTTTTAGTTAGCCACGTTACAACCCATGAAAAGACCTTTTTGATTCTAGAAACTAACTCGTTGTAGTATAGTGGTGAGAATGGATGCAAGCCTATGGAAATCAAGCTCGATATCTTTTGATTGTGTGAATCTCATTTTCCCTAAACACGTGAGGGAGTGATTTCATTTATTGTATCCATTTTTGATGAGTGGTTCATGTCCTTAGCATTAACCTTGTTACAAAGTTAGGTGATAATCTCGTTTTACTTGAACATGCTAAGATGATCTTGATGAGCTATGAGGTATTGCACGAGGTTGATTAATGGCTTTACTTTGTTTTGATTGAGGACAATCAAAGGTTCAAGTTTGGGGGATTATGATATGTGCGTAAAATGACCTATTTTTCGATGTGTGAGCGTGCATGTTTGCGGCCATTTTACTCTCATATCATATGTTTTTGTTGTTCTTTTGTTGTGTTTTCGTGTTTTTGTGTTTTGAATGTTGTAGGATAGGTTTTGAGCATAAACGAGCATTTTTGGTGGAGTTTTGGAGGAAAATCGCACGAGTTTGGAGGCGTCGACCGGCCGAGCGGAGCATGATCGGCCGAGCCAAGCTGGACAGAGAGCTCGACTAGCCGAGCCAAGCAGGACCGGCCGAGCCAAGCTGGACAGAGGCGTCGACCGGCCGAGCTGAGTCTGCTCGACTGAGCCTTGCCAACAGAGAGATGGCTCGGTCGAGCTAAATCCGACCGGGCGAGCCACACTGAGATTTTTAGCAATTTGGCGGTTTCCAGCTTCGACCGGGCGAGTCATACTTCGATCAGGCGATCCGAGGCCCTGTTTGCTCGTCTATAAAAGGGGAAATTCAGTTATTTGGAGAACTTTTGCATTTTTACATTAGATCTAGTTAGGAGTTCGCCTATATTCCAATTTCCATCACGATTCTATCTCAATCCTAGAGTATCAAGGAGCTAAATTCATCAATCCTTGGAGGAGAATTGAAGATCCAAGGGGGTAGATCAAGACCTAACAAATCCAATTGTGGAAGATTCCACTTTCTACTTATCAATTGTAATGGATGTATTTGATTTCAGCTTTGTATTGTTACAATTGAGAGGTATGATGCTCTAATTCCATTTGGATGTTGATTTGAACAAGGATGCATGAAAATTAAGGTTGATAATTGTTTGTTTACTTTCCTTTGAGAGCTTGAATTGCACTAGAACTTGTTCCTTACCTCTTAGGTGTAGGTAATAGCCAACTTAGGAGGTAGTTGACGTGAACGCTGCAGCCAACACGCGGGCGGAATCGTCGTGAATAGTGTAGATTCATACGATTTTAGTTCCAATCCATGTGCGGTGCTAGGTTGTAGGGCAATAATTGACGTTCTATTTGGAGTGGTCTAGGGCTTAATAACGTAGCTGTTTGCAAGTCTTAGCATCATCAACCGTTAGCTCGCCGTGACAAGGGGTTAACGAGCGTAGGGTCGATTGCTCGATCTCCTAGGGATTAAAATGTGTTTACATCAATGATTAACCTAATTGGATTACATCTACGTTTATTTCAACATCCTATCTACCTCATTTGAGTATTTGTTTGTTTTGGTTTACCAAAGTGTGGAGAGAATTGATTTGATTGATTGAGATTGAATGTTAATTGTTGGTTTAATTCATTGTTTGTTATATGTTGTTAGCATAGGTTTAAATTGAATGTCTAGATTGATAGAAATAACTCAATGATTTTATCTTACCTAGCTATTAGACTTTGCTATAGTATCCCGGTAATCTAGCGGGCGAAGGGAAGAAGGACCTGGATTTGACAAATTTTATTCTTGTGTAGCTAGGAGTTTAATTTTGATTGAACTTTTTGCCGCATCAGCACCTTGGATACCAAATTCCTAGTCCTTCGGTACACTTGAGGTATCGGATAATCGTCTTAGCAACATCCAAATGTGACTTCTTCAGATTTGCTTGATATCTTGCGCATACACCTACAGAATACAAAATATCTAGTCTGCTAGCGGTTAAATAAAGCAAAGATCCGATGATACCTCTATATAATGTAGGATTCACAGGGTCTCCTCCTTCATCGAGGCTTATCTGGAAGCTTGTGCTTATTGGAATCCTTAAGCTCTTCGTCTTTTCAGGACAATACTTAGCAATCAGATCGCGAGTGTACTTTCTCTGGTGAATGAAGATTCCATCACTCGATTGCTGGACTTGCAATCCGAGAAAGTATGACATCTTTCCCATCATACTCATTTGGAAGTTACTTTGCATCAGCTCATAAAACTTATCACATAAACTTTGATTCTTTGAGCCGAATATAATGTCATCGACATATATCTGCACAAGTAGGATACTTCCTTCATCCTTGATGCGAAAGAGAGTCTGATCAATTTTCCATTTCTTGAAACTATTGTCTAGCCAAAACTTTGACAATGTTTCATACCATGCCCTCGGTGCTTGCTTCAAATCATATAAGACTTTCCTTAGCCTGTAAACTTGGTTTCCTTGTTTGAAGCCTAGTGGTTGCTAAACGTACACGTCTTCCTTGAGCTCACCATTCAGAAAGGCACTCTTCACATCCATCTTCCAGTCGAGCTATTGGAGCAAACGTCTCATCGTAATCAATTCATTCGCATTGTCAAAAGCACGTAGATGAGTAATAGAAGGCTTACGACCATTGTACACTTCATAAGGAGTCATATTGAATCTGCCATTGATTGCGCTCCTATTCTGTGTATAGCAAGCTGTCATGACTGCTTCACCCCAATACTTTCCAGTTAGACCGGAATCGGCTAGCATAGACCGCACTGCTTCCTTCAAGGTCCTGTTACTTCTTTCTGCTAGACTATTCTGCTGGGGAGTGAAGGGATTCGTGAACTGAATCACGAAGTCCGTTTGCCAAGGATCGTTAATTGGAATATCAAAATAAATTGCTATGCCTATGAACAATCCTAGCATGCTCCTATATTATTATGCATAAGAAGGTTATGCGGAATACCTGGATTGATGAACGATGAAGAACGCGTGCGCGGAGATGCCCTTTGATCTTTCCCACGCACCAAGATTTAATTTCCTAATAGATTGAGGAAATTATTCTAAAGAAAATAATGAATTATTTTCGAAAATAATGAGGAGAGAGAGAAGAAGAAATCCTCCTGATCTGATCTTCTGATCTGTTTCCCAACTCGATCTGAAAACCTGGTGAAAGTTCTCTATCAGATCCCTTGCCCGGTTGAGAACCAGAATTTCCTCCT
>JAPKLW010001142.1:13055-38212 GCA_026898455.1 Plectranthus barbatus | reverse complement strand
GTACATAATATACCAATCATAATGCTTTCAGTATATAAATCCATCAGGGAGTTCTAGCAGTGGATTTCTCATGCCCGATACCAGCTTCGGCACAAAAATCCATCAAAATCCCATTGCAAAACTCAGTCCCATTATCAGATCTAATCCTCTTGACTGTAACCTCTTTGCTGTTCTGCTCCTTGATGATTAGCTCTAGAAGGATGAGCTTGACTTCGTCTTTGGTTCTCAGCAAATGAACCCATGTATACCTGGAAAAATCATCAACAACCACAAGTGTATAAACCTTTTTACTTACAGTGGCTGGAGTGACTGTGCCAAATAAATCCATGTGCAAGAGCTCTAGGATTCTCTCTGTAGTGGCCTTCTCCGGGTTTGATCTAAAGGATGTCTTGGTCTGCTTTCCTTGTTGGCAAGCTTTGCACACACTTTCCTTTCGGAAACTCTCAACAGGCAATTCCTCGACAAGCTTGTGCTTGGCTAGGTGGTTGATGGTCTTCAAATTCAGATGGGTCAACCACTTATGCCATAGCCAATTGGTTTCTTCCCTGTTCAATGCTACAAAGCAAGAATGTTGCTGGCCATTTTTCCAATGAACAATATATAGGCCACCCTTGTGGATGCCTCCAAGCTTTACTTCACCTGAAGCATTGTCAGCAATTGAACAACCAGTATTAACGAAAGATACGGTGTACCCATTTTTGCATAGCTGGCTTATGCTTAGCAGGTTGTGTTTGAGATTGGAGACGAGCGCAACATTGATAATCCTTAGTCCATTTCGCTCTATGCATCCTCTCCCAATCACTCTGCCTTTGATGTTGTCACCGAACATGACAGTGGGGCCATAAACTCGTTGAATATCTGAGAACAACTCTTCATCCCCCGTCATGTGGGCTGAACAGCCACTATCTAGGATCCATTCATTTGACATACTTGATGTCTTAGCACTTGGATTCTTTCCCTGCAAAACAATCAACAATCTTGTTTAGGTACCCGCTTAGCATCGGGTCCTGCAGGATTAGCATGGATCATGGTTCCTTTTGGAACCCACATCTTTGTGATCTTCAAGATTTTCTTCTTGATATCACTCTTCACAACCTTCTCAACCTTTGGTTAAGCATGCTTTGCATAATTAGATCTAGGTGGAGTTGTGTGCTTAGCCTTCATAGTCCTTTGAGAAGAAACATATTTGGACTCAGGCCTCACATAGGTGTTCCTTCTATGTGGTGTGTATTGCTGGTACGACGGTCTAACAACATGGTATTGAACCTGCTTGCCCTTATGGAATGAAGAATTTGCTTTCCTAGCATTGGGAACATAATGCTAAGCATTCCTACTAGACTCTGCTAAGTATGGCTTAGCAGCCATTCTCGGGATCCTCTGCTGAGGTCCAGCAGATGCATGCTTAGCAGACACTCTCTGTGTACTCTGCTGAGATCCAGGAGATTTACTCTGCTTAGCAGTTGATGACTCAGCAAAATCCTTTTCCTTACCTTTTTCAGCATTCACTTTTCCAGCAGAAACAAATGTAATCTTATTCTGCTTAGAAAACTTAGCTTTTTCAACACATCCAAGCCCTATTCTAGATCTATCAGTATGATGTCTCTGTTGGCTAACAATGGCATTTAGAACTGCCTTGCTTGATGTGTAAGCACAAATGCACTCCTTACTAGGTTTGCTCTTCAAAGATTGATTCTCCTTTTCAAGGTTTTGAAAATTTTCAGAAAGTTTGGAGAAATCAACCTTGAGTTTAAAAAATTCCTCACGTTCAGACCTTAGTCTTTTGACTTCCTCGGTCAAAGATGTAACTTTAAGTTTTAGTGAGATGTTTTCTCCTACAATAGCATTTTTTATCTCATACATTTTTGAAAACTCTATTGAAATCTTAGTGAGATAATCAACCTCGGAGTCTGGAAAAGAATCCTCCGATTCATGCATGATTGCTGAACTAGAAATGCTAGTAGATTGTACCTCTTGAGCATCGACTGGTAGAGCCGACTTAGCATTCTGCTCAGCATCAGCATCAGCAAACTAATCTTCAACAATATTGGCCATCAGAACTAGCATGGCTTCCTCATCATCTTCCTCTATGGAATAATACTCCTCTTCATTATCAGGAATGTCTAGCACTTCGGTCCTGGTCAACAATGCTCTGGTGACCGCTCGGACAGCTCTTCTCTCAAACCTTTGTTTGAGGCGCTCTCTTTCTTCCTGACTTACCCTTGGACATTCATGCTTAAGATGATCTGGAGAATTACATTCAAAGCATGTCCTTGGTTTTCTCTCTGTGGAACGAGAGGATTATGAAGTAAGCTTGGCTTCCTTTGCTTCTTTCTCAGCTTTGGCTTCCAGCATCAGCTTCTGAAGCTTTCGCATTTGCTCTTCTAGCTCACTGATGTTTAGATCTTCAGGCTGTGAGCTGGAGGGTGGAACTACCTCCTTTGCTGGAGAAGCTGGAGCAGATCTCTCATGAGTACGGAAGGGCTTCTTTGTCTTCTATTTTCCAGCATCTTTCTTAGCAAAATATGCTAAGTCCTCAGAGTTTACAGCGGGTGCTAATGAAGCTTGAACCACAACAACTTTGTTCTTCTTCAATTGCCGTATAATAAACTCGTGAGTTTTGAGTTGAGCGAATACCTCAGATATTGACATTTGGCTAAGGTCTTTCTTGATGGGTTTTGTATACTGAAAGCATTTATTACAATGAGTATACAACGGTTTATTTCTCCTATCTGTTAACAATCTTACATGTATGAACAATGGTATCCTCTTGTCTCACCGATAGGAACGATCATACGGCGTGTTGTAGATCGCAAAAGACAGTATGATCACTTGACCTAGTGACACATAAACCAGATCACAGCCGAGACAGCATATGAGGATACGTCTGTCCGGATGGCTGCGGCATTGTCGGAATAAGTAGTCTGTCTTGGTTACTTGACATGCTGGTACGCAGAGGTGGGGTATTGATGGACCGCAGTGAGATATAATCGTCTGTCTGACATCAGCGAATAAAAGATCTCGTTATATTGATTGAGTCCAAACCCTAACGAAGGTTCAGGGGTTTGCACGGGTTAACTGTTGCTTTGACTTGCCATGGTGGAGAGCCTAAGTAACGTGCTCATATATCCGCATCTTGGGTAACAGCAGTTCGTGTAGTACCGCCTGAGACTGGACTTAGGTAACCATATCCGAGTAATAGGATGGGGACATTCCCTGAGCAGCTCAATAACATTCATCGTGCCAAAGTCCTGCAGGCTGATTAAGTTCAGGCACGAGTGATAAGGTTTGAGTGGGACTACTCAGGAATTATAAGATATTAATTAATTGTAGTTAGAGCTTGTCAGAAGCTCCGATTAATTAATGGATGTCCGGTAACCTTAAATATGGGGATTCTCAATTAATGCAACCCGTTCTCATAACGTGGTAATAAAGGGGTAGGTCAGTATTAATTCTGTGGTGAAAAAGAATTAATATTAATTAATTAATTGTGTCCTGGGTTATGGACATGGGAATTAATTAATTTATAGGCCCACTTTATTATTTGCATTAGGTCCCAGGTCTGGCCCAATCCTTCGTACCTTCATGGGAGTCTGAGTTATCAGATCTTGAGCACAACTTGGGCACATTGAAAGATGTGGTTCATACTGTGTGCAAGAACATGATTGATCGCATATCATGTGAGAGGAGGTCAAATGAAATGAAGAGGGTTGGTGTCACTTCAAGTGAGAAGGCATGCGGAAGCAAGGGACATGGTACGTCATTTGCATTTGTAACGGAAACAAGTTTAGCATCGGTTTCTACTCATTCGTGGGTAGTGGATACTGGAGCTACTGATCATGTTTGTTACATTTTGCAGGGGTTCACACCGAGGAGGGTGCTGAAGAATGACGAGGTTACCATCTCGATGGGGAACGCAGCACAAGTGAGTGCAGCTGCCATTGGAGATTTCACCTTGTACTTTGATGATTTCGTTTTAACATTGAGAGATGTTTTGTATGTGCCGGATTTTCGGCGGAACCTTATTTCAGTTTCCAAACTTAATGTTGATGGATATTCAGTTATTTTTGATAGTGGTATTTCTATCATAGTAATAACGGTGTTATCTGTCGTGGAATGCTGAATAATTCTCTCTATGTTGTTAACTGTAATCATAAATCTTCCGCAAGTATTGCATGTAATTCATCCGTAATTGATAATCCTAGGAAGAGAAAACTTACTTCTTCTGATGAGGATCTTACATATCTCTGGCACTTGAGACTGGGTCACATCAGCTTGAAGCGGATTCAGAGACTTGCAAATGACGGTACATTGGACCTAGTCCGGGCTGTACCTTATCAAGTTTGCGAATCCTGCATTGAGGGCAAGATGTTAACTAGGCCTTTCAAGGCTAGTCAGTCTCGAGCAGAGGAAGTGTTGGAATTGATCCATTCTGACTTATGTGGACCGATGTCCACGCAGGCTCGTGGAGGGTATGAGTACTTCGTCACTTTCATTGACAATTACTCAAGGTACGGATACGTTTACCTGCTTCGCTACAAGTCTGAATGCTTTGAGAAATCAAAGAGTTCAAGGCTGAGGTAGAAAAGAAGGTCGGGAAAACTATCAAGTCACTGCGATCTGACCGCGGTGGCGAATACCTCGGTAACGAGTTCCTGCAATATTTGTCAGAAAATGGGATTACATCCCAGTGGACTGCACCGGGTACTCCCCAGCAAAACGGTGTAGCTGAAAGAAGAAATAGGACTCTTCTAGAGATGGTAAGATCAATGCTGATTTATGCAAACTTACAAATTTCATTTTGGGGCTACGCATTGGAGACAGCAGCTTACGTGCTTAATGTGGTGCCTTCTAAATCAGTTCCTAAGACACCTTCTGAGCTCTTCCTTGGTCGTAAACCTAGTTTGTGCAAGTTTAGAGTATGGGGCTGTCCGGCACACGTACTGTCGAAGGAACCTGATAAGTTAGAAAGCAG
Source organism: Plectranthus barbatus (assembly GCA_026898455.1). Taxonomy (NCBI): domain Eukaryota; kingdom Viridiplantae; phylum Streptophyta; class Magnoliopsida; order Lamiales; family Lamiaceae; genus Plectranthus; species Plectranthus barbatus. The sequence continues at coordinate 33,240 of JAPKLW010001142.1, read as the reverse complement.
ATCAAAAGTAATGCTATTCATAGGGTATCCCAGGCAAACGAAAGGTGGTTACTTTTACTGTCCTGAGAGTCAAAGAGTCATTGTTAGCACCAACGCTAGATTCTTGGAGGACGAGTATGTGAGTAATCACAAGTCAAGGAGTGATATCGTTCTTCAAGAAATTGAGAACGAGAATGCAATTCCAAGGGAAGGGGAACGTGTAGATGTGGGTGCACCTGTGAGAGGTACAGCACCACAGACACGTTCTTCAGTGCAAGGTGCAGGACCACAAGTCGCTGCACCTACTACTGACACGGCACCGATGCCTCGTCGCAGTGGGAGAGTTATTTTCCAGCTGGAAAGGTACATGTTCGTGGGTGAGTCTTCGAACTTGAGCCCGGAAGACGGACATGAGGACTCTGACCCACTGACTTACGAAGAGGCAGTGCAGGACAATGATGTTGCCAAATGGCGTGTCGCCATGGATTCTGAAATTGAATCCATAACTGCTATGGATCTATACTAGAAAACTGATTTGCCGGATGGCTTTAGGGCCATAGGGTGCAAATGGGTATACAAGAGAAAGAAAGGGGCGGATGGAAAGATCACGGCTTTTAAGGCCAGGCTGGTGGCAAAGGGTTATAGTTAGAAAGAGGGCATTGATTATGACGAAACCTTTTCACCCGTAGCCATGCTCAAATCCATCCGAATAGTCCTTGCCATAGCTGCGCATATGGACCTCGAGATCTGGCAGATGGATGTCAAAACCGCTTTTCTAAACGGTTACCTTGAAGAAGGTAGGGACATCTACATGCAGCAACCCGAGGGTTACATAAGCAAGGGCGAAGAACATCTTGTCTGGAAGCTTAGGAAGTCCTTGTATGGACTTAAGCAAGCTTCAAGGTCGTGGAACTTACGTTTCAATGATGTGATTAAATCCTATGGATTTGCACAGTTGGAAAACGAAAGTTGTGTTTACCGACTTTGTGTCAGTGGGAGCGTGGTTTACCTTGCACTATACGTTGATGACATACTCCTATTTGGAAACAACGAGGGAGTGATGTCCGAAATCAAGATTTGGTTATCCGAACAGTTCAAAATGAAGGATCTGGGTGAAGCTGGCTACATTCTTGGGATTAAGGTCTTACGAGATCGTAAGAGAAGAATGTTGAGCTTATCTCAGGCGTCCTATGTGGATACTGTGATTGCCCGGTTCAGCATGCAACTCGCCAAAAAAGGCTTGCTACCTTTCAGACATGGCGTTCGTCTTTCTAGTGGGCAGTGTCCTCAGACACAGCGGGAGAAAGACGAGATGAGTCTTGTACCATATGCTTCGGCTGTGGGTAGTCTCATGTATGCGATGCTGTGTACTAGGCCAGATATCTGTTATGCCGTTGGCATGGTAGCAAGATATCAATCTAACCCTGGACAGGCGCACTGGACTGCTGTAAAGCACATCCTCAAGTATTTGAAAAGGACTAGGAATTTCTGCTTAGTTTATCAAAGTGAGGATCTGTGCCCTGTGGGTTATACAGACTCGGATTTCCAAGTGGACCAGGATGAGAAGAAATCGACCTCAGGATATGTGTTTACCCTGGGAGGTGGAGCTGTATCTTGGAGGAGCTCAAAGCAGAAATGCATTGCTGACTCCACCATGGAGGCGGAATATGTCGCCGCCTCGAAAGAGGGGGTGTGGCTCCGAAACTACCTTTTTTGAGTTGGGCGTGATCTCGAGTTTGCCGAGGAGCATTACAATTTATTGTGGTAACTCTGGTGTAGTGGCAAACTCAAAGGAACCGCGGTCTCACAGGGCAAGCAAACACATAGAGAGAAAGTACCATATCATACGAGAAATCGTATCGAGGGGCGATGTGCAGATTAAGAAGATTGACACTGCTGACAATCTTGCTGATCCGTTTACAAAGAGCTTGCCGCAGAAAGTTTACGAAAGACATATTCGTGAGCTGGGTCTGAGGTGGATGCCGACCACTGATAGTGGTTAAAGTGACAGCAGACTAGATAGACGGACTGTATACTCTATAATAGCTTAGTTATGCTTTGAGTATAAGTGGGAGATTGATGGGTTTTGTATACTGAAAGCATTTATTACAATGAGTATACAACGGTTTATTTCTCCTATCTGTTAACAATCTTACATGTATGAACAATGGTATCCTCTTGTCTCACCGATAGGGACGATCATACGGCGTGTTGTAGATCGCAGAAGACAGTATGATCACTTGACCTAGTGAGACATAAACCTGATCATAGCCGAGACAACGTGTGAGGATACGTCTGTCTGGATGGCTGCGGCATTGTCGAAATAAGTAGTCTGTCTTGGTTACTTGACATGCTGGTACACAGAGGTGGCATATTGATGGACCGTAGTGAGATATATTCGTCTGTCTGACATTAGCGAATAAAAGATCTCGTTATATTGATTGAGTCCAAACCCTAACGAAGGTTCAGGGGTTTGCACGGGTTGACTGTTGCTTTGACTTGCCATGGTGGAGAGCCTAAGTAACGTGCTCGTATATCTGCATCTTGGGTAACAGCAGTTCGTGTAGTACCGCCTGAGACTGGACTTAGGTAACCATATCCGAGTAATAGGACGGGGACATTCCCTGAGGAGCTCAATAACATTCATCGTGCCAAAGTCCTGCAGGCTGATTAAGTTCAGGCACGAGTGATAAGGTTTGAGTGGTAATACTCAGGAATTATAAGATATTAATTAATTGTAGTTAGAGCTTGTCAGAGGCTCCGATTAATTAATGGATGTCCGGTAACCTTAAATATGGGGATTCTCAATTAATGCAACCCGTTCTCATAACGTGGTAATAAAGGGGTAGGTCAGTATTAATTCTGTGGTGAAAAAGAATTAATATTAATTAATTAATTGTGTCCTGGGTTGTGGACATGGGAATTAATTAATTTATAGGCCCACTTTATTATTATTCATTAGGTCCCAGGTCTGGCCCAAAAAGTGTGCTGAATTGAGCCCTGGAGCCCATCAGGGTTTGCAACCCTAGGTCTATATATAGACAGCTCTCTCTCATAAGTTGTAACACAGTTGAAAAACCCTAAACCTAAGAGAGAGAGGGGGCGCCGTTTTTTAGAAGAGAAAGGAGGAGAATTTTCGAATTCTAGTCCTGCTCAAGCCACAGATCTACGGAGTCCTCACCAGTAGTAGATCTGATCAGCACCGGGACACAGATCTGAAGATCTAATCTAGAGAACAACAGATCTTTTCTTCCCTGTTCTTTATTTTCGTTTTTCTCTAAAAATTAGTATTCTAATTTCTATTTCCGTAGAGAAATCGAATTGCATGGTTGAATTGAAGTTTGGAATTCAAACGCAAAAGATCGGTACAGAGACGACGAAATTACGGTAATTCTCTAATCCACAAATTTGTATTAAATTCATAGGAGCGTGCTAGGGTTTTGAGAAATTTAATTATGAGCAATATCCATAGATCGATCCGGTTCAGTTTAGTTTTGGTGATTCGGTTCACGGTGAAACCCTACATTTCTCGCTCAGGCTCGTCATCTTCACGAACCAGTCCACCCATGGAAAGAGCTTTGAAATGATCTTGTTATTCATCTCTCCATTATCATATATCTTGCCCAGATTCTGGAGCTCTCCGACAATGGTATTGAATCTTTCTTCCATAGCTTTGATAGTTTCTCCTGCATGCATAGAGAAAGATTCATACTTATCAACAGTTACCTGGAGCTTGTTGCGTTTCAGCTGGTCGGTCTCCTGGGAAGATTCGCAGACATAATCCCACGTTTCTTTTGCCGTATCAAAGTCTAATGCTTTGTCTGCCATTAATGGCGGCAAAGAGTCAAGGATCAGCTTCTTTGCTAAGTGCTCCAACTGAGTTCTTTTTTTATCCTCCACCGTATATTCATCAAACGACTTCTCGACCATCTGAGGTGGTCTCGGCTGTCCATCAGCAACTTGTCCTACAAAAGTGTTAGCTTTCATAATTTTAATAGGACCTTTAGCAAGAACATCCGCCATCTCCGGATGTATTCTTTGAAGCTGGATGGTGGCAAGCTTCTTCCATGACTTGAACTTCTCCTTGGTATACTTTGGCAAAGTATGATTCATCTTGATAAGCTTACAATTCCTGAGCTAGAGCAACAAAAGAACAAAATACCAGTGCAAGGAAAAATACAGATCTGGTCTTAAAGTGACTCAGAAGCAGTCGGTCTTTCAACCTACCGCTCTGATACCACTTGTTGGTCCCAAATCAGAGTCGTCGTGGTGAATAGCAAACACCTAACACACACGAATGCAACGGAAGTTTAAAGATTATCTTTCACTTAAGTTCTTATCAAAGATGTTTAGCTCGAGGTAGTACTTAGGGTTTTCTTATAAGTAAATTCCAGCAACTTGGGTTGCTAGGTTTCAATTCGATGAACAGACACAATAAAACAGTAAGCAATAAGAACATAATATTTATATTGGTTCAATCTAAAAGATCTACTTCCACTCCTCAGTCGTATCACTGAGAATTCCACTAAAAAGATATGTGAAATACAAGGATTGCCGCTAAACACTTGTAGCAGGCGGTGAACTTTCGAGCCGACCACTACAAAGCTATCCTCCGTTACTTCACTCTTTCAGCAGCAGCTCCAGCCAAGTCAAGGGAGCACCTTCGTAAAACTTGTCCTTCGCTGGTATGGAAGCTTTATAGTTCCTTCCGAACTTATCTTGTTTTGGCAATAGCCCTTCGGAGTCAATCCCTTTTCAGAGAAGTGACTGTTGGATGCTTCCTATGATTGGAAGGTATCCCAATGATTGAAGATTCTTGAGCTAAGTCAAGGAATCTCTTCAATGTAGTGTCAGATAATCAATGGGGACACTACGGTGGTTGAGAGCTTTGAATATTCAAGTCTCGTGCTCTCAACTGACTACTTTCTCACTTTTCGCTTGTCAAAGGAATCTCGTTGTAAATGCCCTTTTTGAATGTGGTTGAGGTTCCTTAGTTCGTGAGTAACGGAAGCAGTAGTCGTCTCTCTGTTTGGACTTGTCTTTTATACTTGGAGATTAAAACTTTGAATCTCCATACCCGTTAGACACAACGGCTTCCTCGTCCAAAAAGAGTTCAACTTTATCCGTCCTTTCCGGCGTAATACAGTACTTTCTGACCTACTTCGGGAAAGCTTTTGTCCTTTGCTTGTTCTTTTGTCAGAACGGTAGTATTAGCAGTCGTTGCTGGATATTTCCTTACTTAGCATCTATCGGGAATGCTGGGAACGACCTGCTAAGCCTTTTGATTGCTAAGCTCTTCTAGCAATCTGCTCTTCAATCTGCTGACTCCTTCAGCAGATGTGTATACAGTACTTAAGTCTTCACTGTTGATTGCTAATACTTAGCAATCTGCCTGAATGCTTGTGAATGCTGACTCTTTCAGCATTCTGCTATCACTTGATATAAGCAAATGCTGACTCCTTCAGCATTCTGCTACCTTTGCTTCCGACTGCTGAGTAGGAACTTCTAGCAATCTCTTCCTTCAGCATATGATTGCTAACGCCTTAGTAATCAATCTTCATAGCACTTAACCGCTAACGTCTCTAGCAGTCATTCTTGTCTGCTGATGTCTCTAGCAGCTACCATCTGCTGAGAACTCTTCTAGCATTCCGAAGTTGCCAATCTTCTCAAGCACTTCCTAATCTATTACAACTCGATATTTTTCCTAAACAGGACATTACACAGGAGTTGCTAGATTATGCTAGAATTTAGCAATGATCGACCAACTAACTAAGCTTTGATTCAACAAAACTTTTACAATATTGATCTAAGGGTGGAATTTGCAAATAATTCCCTACAGACGTCTCGACGTAGCATATGACGGGCTTGATGGACATGTTAGATCCAGTCTTATCAAGCGTATTGTAAGACAAAAAATAGGTCAGGACTGTTCAGTATGGGAACATGTGTAATCACTCATCCAGCTCATCGATGAGTACACATTAATGGGTGGTCAAATTGATAATAATGTCAAAATTGACTTGATACTCAACACGCTGCCGAAGTCATTCGATGACTTCAGAATTTCTGTTGAGAAAAACAAGAGAGAGTATATTGTTCACAGTTTGCTCAAGGATCTTGTGTTAGTAGAAGTTTCTTCAGTCTTTTCTGTGAGTCGCTCTTATTTACTTCCGAGTAAGAAGAGTGATGTTAAAGAAAAGAGGAATGAAGGAAGCAGTGGGAGTAATCTTATGCTGTCAAGTCTTTCCAAATCTCTTGCTAATAGTTCTTCTAAGTCACGCCGTAATGACATGAAGCAGAAGAATGGTAAAGGAGAGGGGAACTAAGGAAAGAAAGATAGCAAGAAAGACAAATGTTTCAACTGTGGTAAAAAGGGTCACTGGAAAGTAAATTGTCCAAGTTTGGTAACTAAGGGACAAGGTAAATCATCTTTGCATTGGTTGTTAAAACATGTTTAGTATCAGTTTTCTGCTCCTTAGTGGGTAGTGGTTACTGAGGTTACTAATCATGTTTTCTATACTTTGCAGAGGATCAAGCTGATAATAAAGGTTGAAGATGGCGGGATTACCAACTCCAAGAAAGATGCTAGAGTTGTTGCTCTAGCTGATGGAGTTTTTACTTTGTATATGTTTGAGTTTTGAAGAGATGTTTTGAATAAAACTTATTTCCATTTATGTTACTGTGGATTATCAATTATTTATGATAGAGTTATTCTATCGTGATAAATAACAGTGTTTTCCATTATGTTTAAATGGATGTTTCTCTTCAGTACTTGTTTACATAAGCTGATAGTGATATATGGCATATTAAAGAATCTCACTAGAGATAAGGTTACATCAGTCTTAGTAGTTTTAAGTAATTCATGGGATTATGGATCTTATCCAGTTATTCCTAAGAATGGTACTTATAAGCACTACTTAGAGGTATAAGATGATAACCATGCCTTTTAATAGGCGATTGTATCTCTAGAAGTTATTTCGTATTTGCTCTGTGTTGAGTCTACTTCTGCTGTTGCCTTAAATAGGCATTGATACTGTATCACTTAAGATATGGATATGTTTATCTAATTCACTACAAGTCTTAGTCTCTAGCTTTAACCAAGAGCGTTTAAGACTAAGGTAGAGAAAAAGTTAAACAAGACCGTAAAACCATTATGGTTCATTCATAATGGTGTGAATCTTAAGTGATGTGTTTTACAGTATCTAGAAGAGCAAAGGGATTATATCGCAGTTGACTACACATGTTATCCCTCAAAAGGATGGTGTAGGAAGAACGAAATAAATAAGGTTCTTTAAAATTGATAAGCTATGCCAGCTTTGCCATTTTTCGTTTTGGGAAGTTTGCCAAAAAGCAGTAATGTATTTGTTTAAACCAGTGTTTTTTAAATCAGTTCTTAATACCCTAGTGGATCTTGACTTTGTCAAAAAGGCAATGATGGGTAGTTCGACTTTTAAGCTGATGAAGGAAACTGATTGGTTGGAAGAATGGTTTATGCTAATACTGCTTTGTTGGCTATCCCAAATAAACAAAAAAAGGTGGTTTCTTTATGTATCCTAAATATAAGCAAGTTGTATAGGATGAAACCACGAATCTAAATGTAAGATTGTTCTTCAATGATTTGGAGAAGACAATTCAAATTTATCAGGAAATACCCCGTAGCATATTGAGCATACCTTGGTAGGTATGGTACCAATTGATGGATTTATATACTGAAAGCATTATGATTGGTATATTATGTACAAGGTCGATTGGTTAATATACTGGGAATTATAAATGTTGTATGTTCATCTCCTGTCTGAATTAACAAACATGTGTCGCAAACACAACTATCCTCTTATCTCGTCGATAGGGAGATCATACGGTGTGTAGAAGATCACGGAAGATCGTATGGATCGTTTGACCTAGCGAGATATAAATGGTTATCACAGTTGAGACAGTTCCAGGATAAACTGTCGGTGTAGGCTGCAGCATACGCAGTAATAAGCATCTTATCTTGGATGGCTTGGTATGCTGGTGTGGGGCACACATTGATAATGACCTAAGTCGAGATCGATTCTTTCATCTGACATTAAAAGAATCTAGATCTCTATGGCTTGATAAGATCCTAAGCCTACATGAAGGTATAGAAGTATATGCAGATTGTGTATTGCTTTGAGTTGCAGTGAAAGGCTCTAGTTGAGCTTGTATATCTGTATCTTGGGTAATAGTAGTTTGTGTATGACTGTCTGGTACTGGAACTAGGTAACCAAATCCAGTATAGGATGGTGACATTTGATAGCCGCGTGAAGCACACAATATTAACACGTTAAATTTTATCAATCCGGTCTCTTTTCTAATTCGCCCTCGTGGATATCACTTGCTCGTACAAAGGTGTAAAATAGCTAGGTAAATCAATAGTCGTTGAGATTTTGTCTATCTAGACAATCAATTTAAACGAAGCATACATATAAGTAGCTATAACAAAGCAAGTATTTAAACTTCTCAAACACAACAATGAACAATTTGTATAGGTAGATTAAGATTTCAAATCCAACAATAAGAAGATAGTGAGTGTTGATCGAATTTCCATTGATCCGAGTTAAGCCAAACTATGTTGTAAACAAAATTTAATCCCTAGGAGGTTGAGCAATCGACCCTACATTCGTTAGTCACTTGCTACAGATAACTAACGGTAGATGAAACTAGGAATTGCAAACAGCTACGTTATTAATCCCTAGATCACTCCCAATCGAATGTCAATTATTGCCCTACGACCTAGCACCGCACATGGATTGGAACTAGAATCGTAAGATTATACACTTATCACGACGATTCTGCCCGCGTGTTGGCTGCAACGTTCACGTCAACTACCTTAAAGATTGGCTATTACCTACATAAAAAAGGTAAGGAACAAGCTCAAGTGTAAATCAATCCCTCAAAGGAAAGTAAACAAGCATATTCAACATCAACTCATCACAATTTCAATTCTACAACACTCACAATGAAATTAGTTCTCCATACCTTGAATTGAGTACAAATCAAATAGAAAAAATTGAGAATTCATTACAAAATTCATAGGTCAACGTTTGATCTTCTTTGATTGCCTGCCTTGAATCCAATCTACCTTCCTAGCTTCTTCAATCTTCACCAAGTAGAAGAAATTTGGCTTGAATCACCTTGAATGTGGATGGGGTAGGGTTTGGAGATGAATCTAGGAGGAACTCTCGTGTCGGTTCTTAGAATTTTGACCAAAAGCTCATGAATTAACTGATTTCCCCCCTTTTATAGACGAGCAAACAGGGCCTCAGATTGCCCGACCCAACCATGGCTCGCCCGAGCCTTCCTGGAAACCATGGAGAACCTGGGAAACCCGTTCTGGCTCGGTCGAGCCAGAACCGCTCGACCGAGCCTGCTCTCTGTCAGCATGGCTCGGTCAAGCCTGCACTGCTCAGCCGAGCAAGCCCTCTGTCCGGCTCAGCTCGGCCGAGCCTGCTTTGCTCAGCCGGGCGACTCCTCCAAGCCTCCGAAACTCTCCTTTCGCTCCGCTCTGACGAACCTAACCTCCTCGGACTTCAACTCGGACGATTTTCCTCCAAAATTCCACAAAATTTGCCATATTAAGCCCAAAACACGTCCTACAATATTTCAAACATGAAAACACAAAAACAAGACAAAAGAACAACGAAAACATATGATATGAGGGTAAAATGGCCACAAACATGCACGCTCACACATCGAAAAATAGGTCATTTTACACACATATCATAATCCCCCAAACTTGAACCTTTGATTGTCCTCAATCAAAACAAAGTAAAGCAATCAATAAACCTCATCAAACAACCTCATAGCTCATCATAGTCATCTTAGCATGCTCTCATCGAACGAGATTATTACCTAACTTTGTGACACGGTTAATGCTAACGACTTAAACCACTCATCAACATTGGATAAAGAAATGAAAGCACTCCCTTACGTGTTTAGGGTTTGATGAATTTCACTCATTCACAAGATATCGAGCACAATTTCCATAGGCTTGAAACAATTCTCACCACTATACTACAATGAGTTGGCTCCTAAAATAAAAGAGGTCTTTGTTTTTTTGTTATAACGTGGCTTACTAAAAGGTAGGTGGTTTTGGGCTAAAGTGACGAACTTCTCCATATCCCAAAACCCCCAAACTTATTCTCTTCAATCCACTTCTAACCTTGAGGCTTTTTCATCAAATAACTCTCATAATTTTTTTTTTCTTTTCTCATTTTTCTTTAGCACCATCATTTTTTCTTTCCTTTCATGGTGCCTTACTTTTTTTCTTTTTCTCTTTTCTTTTTCTAAGTACCCAAATTTTTGTTGGTACCCATTTTTCTAGGATTCAAATCAATCCTACACTCAATACTTTTATTGCCTCAACAATCACAACTCAAAGATACCAAATGATTTCCATCCCAACTCTCATCTCCGTATTCACCCTCATACACTCATTCCCCCCAAATTTTGTCTTAATAATTTCAAAGAAAATTCTCCATTTAAGCACAATCACGGGAAACAAGGGTATGAAGGGCAAAATTATGATATCAACAACCTTATACTCCCGAAGTGAAAGGAAGGACTAGGAATCGATGGCCTAAGATCATCTTTTAGTTACCAAACTCATGCCAAATAGATAGAGAATATATTCAAGTTCTAGATTTTGTGCTCTCAACCTTGCCACTCACAACCGATCAAAGTATGACAATATCAAGGCTAAAAACCTCTCGGCTTTTGTCAAGTCCTAGGCATTAACCTCGCACAAAACTCGGCAATTCAAAAGTTCAATTCGAGCACGCCTTAACAACTAGATTATGCCCTATCATTGGTCAAAGTAAATCTCAAGCCTTACAAAGTAAATCATGATTCAAATCTCCAATTCTCGTTGGGTTCATCACACAAGCACACAACATCCTAATTAACAATCTACATGCCAAGAACAATTTAATTGAAACTAAATGGTAGGAGAAACGATAGAAGGTGTTACCCATCGGTAGACATGATCAAACCGCTCTCAATTCCTTATTTGCACCTACTACACATAAATACAACACCACCAAGTAATTGAGCATAATAAAGACAATAAAGCTCTCATATCCACCAAATTTGCCACAATACCACTATATCATGAAAAATAGAACATTATCCACTAGCGCAACCATTCATACCAAACCATTAAACATAACCACAAACTAAAACCAAATAGACAGAATTCAATCTCATGTAAGCTCGCAAATGATTCATCAACAACCATTTCATTCAAATTCAAAACAAAATCCACACATCATCCACAACTAAGGTAAAGGTAGATCAATATTATTATACAACCAAATCGAAAGACCAAATTATTTAAATTCAAACTAAACTAAGCTAAACTAATAAGCAATGTAAACTAAGATAGAGAGATAGAAGAAAAGAGTAAACCAAAGCACCGAATACCGGCCATTCCCTCCAAACTTAGTCAAGTGAGACTAAGTTTGTCAAATAGGTAGGCGGTGTGTCATTACTCCTCTTGATCTTGTAGTTCCTCCTACAAACGCAAAACCAAACAAACTAGACATTTATTCAAAATCAAAGCATCTAAAAGCAATTAAACAAAAGAACGAAAATTGGTTGGAACCCTCCCAACAAGCGCTTCCTTAACGTCGGTAGCTAGACGACCTTACCATATCATCCATTGTCAAAAATATTGTGTATTTTCAAGATACCTTTCTCCCTTGTTCGGCATTTGCTTGGGAGCAATTTGTCCAAGGCGATCTTTCTTTCACCCCTTTCGTCTCTCGAAGGAGGGTTGCATGTCTTGACAAACTCGACTATAAAAGGTGGTGATTCCTTCTTTGATTTGATCTCTAAGGCATCATCCAATTGAATCTAAAGTATATAAGTCTCAACTTGTCCCCCATTTGGATCAATCTTCAACTTCTCCACATCCCCTTTCTTAATAAAATCATATGATTCCTTCACCATGACTTCAAGTATTACTTCCTTTTCCACCTTGTCTATCACTCGTGAAGGAAATTTAAGCACCACATCGCCACATGGACTTTCCGACATAACTTCCTCATCATGATTCTCCACTTTGTCATTTTATACCAATGCCGGAACTTCTTTCATCACCTCAAGGGAAGGTATCACAAGAACACCATTCTTCTCACTTTCAATGTGTATCCTCTCCTCCTTGGTGCTATCATCATCTTTCTCTTCTTGAGGTAACTCTTTATCTTCTTTCCTTAATTCTTCTTCTTGCATCTCCTTCACTCTTGTATCTTGAAATCTTACTTCCTTAAGTACCATAATCGCATCCTCACATTCATCTTCCAAAATTTCCTCACAACTTCCTTCGAGACCTATTTCCTTGTCAATTGGATATTCTTTCACTCGAGGTTCCTCACTCACCTACTTCAAGATATCGGATAGTTGCATTCTTAACTCCAAAAGCCTTACCTCTAGCTTATCCGGTTTCCTCTCTAAAGCTTCCCGAGATGATCTTGTTTCTCTAACTCTTTCATGATCACGGCTACCCCCTTCATCACGATGAACTCTTGTTATGGATGGATTCCAAGTTGGGTTTTGGCTTTCATATGAACTATGTGTAGAGTATCCATAACATGTGGAACGGTACACGTTGTATTGGACATCAAAATTCTCCCATTAATCACCATATCTTTCATTTCTACACTCCTCTTCTTTATATCCCCAATTCGACTTCACCTTCCGGTCATGTCTCCTCTCTTCCATCCAAGGGTAGCTCTCTTCAAATACCAACCGGATTGGCCTCCTCGGTCGTTGTCTCACCAACATTTTTGCTCTCATCTCATCCAATTCTCTTTGGAGATTGTTAAGTCTTTCCGAGTGAACTCCTCTATGATTCTCCATTTGACACCTACAAGAGTCCAACAATCTCAAAGTTTCAACAAATAAACCAACTAACAACTAATCAAACAAAAGTTAGTAATCACCTACCAATTACAAGACAAAAACAATCCAACAAACAAACAAGAACAATTAACAAACAAATGTTAGTAACAATATTCACACAAGCATTTACTCAAGCACCTAGCATACCATCCTTCAACTTTCAATAATTCCACGAGACCTACTAAAAGATTCCCCGGCAACGGTGCCAAAAACGAGATAGCCGCGTGAAGCACACACAATTAACATATTAAATTTTATCAATCCGGTCACTTTTCTAATTCGCCCTCATGGATATCACTTGCTCGTACGAAGGTGTAAAATAGCTAGGTAAATCAATAGTCGTTGAGATTTTGTCTATCTAGCCAATCAATTTAAACGAATCATACATATAACTAGCTATAACAAAGCAAGTATTTAAACTTCTCAAACACAACAATGAACAATTTGTATAGGTAGATTAAGATTTCAAATCCAACAATAAGAAGATAGTGCGTGTTGATCGAATTTCCATTGATCCGAGTTAAGCCAAACTATGTTGTAAACCAAATTTAATCACTAGGAGGTTGAGCAATCGACCCTACATTCATTAGTCACTTGCTACGGATAACTAACGGTAGATGAAACTAGGAATTGCAAACAGCTACGTTATTAATCCCTAGATCACTCCCAATTGACCGTTAATTATCGCCCTACGACCTAGCACTGCACACGGATTGGAACTAGAATTGTAAGATTATACACTTATCACGACGATTCCGCCCGCGTGTTGGCTGAAGCGTTCACGTCAAATTCCTTAAAGATTGGCTATTACCTACATCTAAAAGGTAAGGAACAAGCTCAAGTGCAAATCAATCCCTCAAAGGAAAGTAAACAAGCATATTCAACATCAACTCATCACAATTTCAATTCTACAACACTCACAATGAAATTAGTTCTCCATACCTTGAATTGAGTACAAATCAAATAGAGAAAATCGAGAATCCATTACAAAATTCAAAGGTCAACGTTTGATCTTCTTTGATTGCCTTCCTTGAATCTAATCTACCTTCCTAGCTTCTTCAATCTTCACCAAGTTGAAGGAATTTGGCTTGAATCACCTTGAATATGGATGTGGAAGGGTTTGGAGATGAATCTAGGAGGAACTCTCGTGTCGGTTTGTAGAATTTTGACCAAAAGCTCATGAATTAACTGATTTTCCCCCTTTTATAGACGAGCAAACAGGGCCTCGGATCGCCTGAGCCAACCATGGCTCGCCCGAGCCTTCTTGGAAACCATGGAGAACCTGGGAAACTCGTTCTGGCTTGGCCGAGCCAGATCCGCTCTACCGAGCCTGCTCTCTATCAGCATGGCTCGGTCCAGCCTGCACTGCTCGACCGAGCGAGCCCTCTGTCCGGCTCAGCTTGGTCGAGCCTGCTTCGCTCAGCCGGGCGACTCCTCCAAGCCTCCGAAACTCTCTTTTTGCTCCGCTCGGAGAACCTAACCTCCTCGGACTTCAACTCAGATGATTTTCCTCCAAAACTCCACCAAATATGCCATATTATGCTCAAAACACGTCCTACAGTATTTCAAACATGAAAACACAAAAACAAGACAAAAGAACAACGAAAACATATGATATGAGGGTAAAATGGCCACAAACATGCACGCTCACACATCGAAAAATAAGTCATTTTACACACATATCAACATTCCCTGAACAGCTCAAAAGGTTCGTTATGCTAAAGTCCTGCAAGCTGATTAAGTTCAAGCATAAGTGAAAAAGGTTTGAGTGGATTGATTCAGGAATATAAGATGTTAATTAATTAAATTGCTTGTCAGAGCTTAAATTAATTAACGAATGTCGGTAACCTTAAATGTGGGGATATACTGAGCCCATGCAACCCGTACCTCAAAACGTGGTAGCAAATAGGTAGGACAGTATTGATTCTCTGGTGGAATGAATCAATATTAATTAATTCATTATATTCTGGGTTGAATATGGGAAATAATTTATTGATAGGCCTCATTTGCTATTTGCATTCTGGTCCCTGGTCTGGCCCATGAAACTCAAACCCAATAGAAGTCCAGTATTTTCCTATAAATAGGCCTCAGTTCCTCAGATCTCAACACACCACAAGATCATAAGTTGCACACAGCAAACCAGGTTTTGGGAGCTGTGGTGATCGACTAGATCTGAGAAACGAGGAGGAAATTCTGCTTCTCAACCGGGTAAGGAATCTGAAGGAAATCTTCACAAGATATTCAGATTGAGTTGGGATACAGATCAGAAGATCAGATCAGGAGGATTTTTCTTCTCTCTCTCTCCTTGTTTTCGAAAATAATTGTTTTATTTTCATAAGATTTATTTCCTCAATCTGTTAGGAATTAAATCTTTGTGCGTGGGAGAAATCAAGAGGAATCTCCGCGCACTCGTTCTTCCGGGTTTCGCAATCCAGGTATTCCGCATAAACCCCCTTATGCATATTCAATAGGAGCATGCTAGGATTAATCATAGGCATAGCAATTTATTTTTGATATTCCAATTAACGATCCTTGGCAAATGGACTTCGTGATTCAGTTCACGAATCCCTTCAATTGGTATCAGAGCCAGGTTGAATTAATTGGCTCTATCGGAAAAATAATATTGCATGGGTTTTGGATTGTATGTTCATATTTTTTCGTCCTCGTGGTTCTCGGGTTAATCCGCCCTTTTATATGGATTTGTTTTTCACCCACGAGATAAATCTGTGGTTAGATTTAGATTTTTAGAATGTAATTAGATATTTCAAATGTAATATTTTATTTCAAAAATTAAATCTGTAAAACAAAGAACGAAGAACACGGAGAACGAAGAACACGAAGATCGAAGGGCCGCACAAGGACGCATGACAGCACCGGCACGACAGCATGGCCGTGCACGGCGGGGCTCGGCGGACGGCGCACGGCAGGGCCACGGCGGCGGCGCAGCCGTGCGGAAATGCTAAGGTTTCAGCGCGCGCACGCAGGCGGGGGCCGTGCGGCCACAGCCTGCAGGGCCGGGGTGCGGCAGTTCCAGGCGAGGCCGACGGTGCGAGGGGGCGAGGCAGGTGGTAGCCGGGATGTGTGAAAACCCTAGGTTTTTGCATGGTTCGTGCAAGCTCCCGATTCCATTCTTGCGCGATTCCGGTAAGTCACGGAGGCCGACAGTGGAGAAGAAAAGTGAACAGCGGTTCGGGCGATGGTCGGGGCAAGCCAGGGCGGTGACATGCGAAACGAGCAACGGCCGGAGGAGGCGGCATTGCGGGCTGCAACCATGCACGTACGTGCATGGCTGTTGCGCATGCCACGAGCCCTCATGGCGGCGGCGAGTTGCCGGCGGCGGTGGTTCGCCGATGGTGGCTCATCGGGCTAAGTTCTCGCGGGCTATTTGGCTTGCAATGTGTGTCTAGGCCTGCGATTTGGTTAAGAAGCCCAGTTGTCCAATTTTCTGATGGATCAAATCGTGGAGGCCCAATTTCAGAAAATAAATTCAGATCACAGTCCAAGTAGTGGGTGCCCAGTCGAAGATCTGTATAATTAATTTCAACTTGTAATAGTTAGAATTAATTTTATTTTGTATCATGGGACCACGAGGACATTTTTGTTTTATTTATTTGTTGTAGATAATAGGAGCACGTTTACTGCTTTTATTTACAGCTTTAAAGCATGCTATGTGATTTATTTTGTGTAATTAATTATAACTATAAATTCGGGGTTCATGCTATGCATGATAGAATTTTAGCAATGTTATAATTATGGCTACATAAAATAATCTGTGCAATTGAACCTTATGAACTAAAAAATTACTAAGCTCATAATTTAGTAAGACCTCCACAAAGCGATCTTTTATTGGAAGTGGGTAATTTATTAGGTAAACGTCTACATGTGTAGCTTACTTAATTTATTATTCATAAGTTCTAATAGATAGGATTTCTTAAAACAAGCATTTATTTCATGTGAGAAGTGGGAGTTCATGCATAAACGTCTACATGTGTAGCTTGCGTATTGTATTTTCATAAGTTCTCTAGGGATTGAATTAAATGAGACAGCCTTATTATAGGGATCGGGTGTGTTCTAATAGATCTTTATATGGGAGGGTTGGCTTCGGTGGTAAGCTAGCTTAGATGTTATCCAGAGTATAACTCATTTGTGATGTCCTTGCTCAGTAGGATAATATGGTCTTAAGTTAGTCTCCAATTATTAATTCCATTTGTCTAAGGAACCCGGGCATGGATTGGAATTAAAGGACTGGAATTGAAAGATGCAGTCTGGTTAAGTGTTTTGTTTTAAACGTCCACATGTGTGGCTTGCAATATTAATACTTAGGCAAATTGGAGGAAACATTAATATTGCTTTATCATAAGGTTTCAATATTTAATTGTTTCAATAGTTTGCGACTATGTTTTAATTTCTGCTTTAATTTATTGTTTTCAGACATGTCTATTCATAATGTAAACCTCATAGCACTAAACCCTTTAACCGGTCCCAATTTTCCTGAATGGAAGTTTTGCTTCATGGAAATACTCTGTACTGCAAAACATGTCTATGTACTTTACATGGACCCACTATCTCCTCAGTATTGGAACTGTACTGGTTATGAGCGAGAATTCTATGACAGATGGAATGTTTCTGATGAGTTTGCCCGCAGACTCATCATGAATAGTCTGTCTAGAGAATTGAAGCTCAAGTACAAGAAGTACCGGACTGTTGTTGACATATGGAGGGACTTTGTGAAAGTATATGTGAAGGTGAGACGAACTATCAGTTATGATCTTGTGAAGGACCTGGTTTGCAAGAAAATGACAGAGGAGAGTTCGTTGGTTCTGCACTTCATCAGCATGATGAGAATCATGAGAAAGTACAGAAAGAGAGGTGGACAAATTAATAAGCGGGCAAAAATAAACATTGTCATGCACTCTCTATCTGATTCTTATGGTGATTTCATTAAATCTCTCGGTGTCAGGCGTGAGTTTCCTCTTTATGAGTTACTCAGGGCCCTGTTGCGAGAGGAATCTGACATGATAGCATTTGAGTTTGCTCCAACTTTGTCAGCTTTTGACAACGCAGTTGCTGAAGCAAAAGAAATGCTTAAAAAGTTAGAGGAAATAGATGAGGCAGAAGTTATCACCAGGCCATGCAAACACAAGCGAAGTGAAGTAAATTGTCTAGTGCCTAGCACGGGTAGACAAGGTACGTCTTGTGCATTTATAACGGAAACATGTTTAGCATCAGTTTCTACCCATTCTTGGGTAGTGGATACTGGAGCTACTGATCATGTTTGTTATACTTTGCAGGGGTTCAGGCCGACAAGGCAACTGAAGCATGAAGTGATTACCATCTCAATGGGCAGTGGAGAGTGAGTCCCAGCAGTAGCCATTAGAGATTTTACTTTATGCTTTGAAAACAATATTTTCATTTTAAGAGATGTTTTATATGTGCCGGTTTTTTCGGCGGAACTTAATTTCAGTTTCCAAGTTATTTTGTGATTGATATTCAGTTATTTTTTATAGTGGAGTTTCTATCATTGGTAATAACGGTGTTATCTGTCATGGCAAACTGATTGACTCTCTCTATATCATTGATTGTATGCATAAATCTTCCGTGAATGTTGCAAACTCATCCAATAATTATAATCATTTAAAGAGAAAGTTTTCTTCCGATGAGGATCAAACATATCTCTGGCACTTGAGACTAGGTCACATCAATCTAAAGAGGATTAAAAGATTAGCATGTGATGGGCTCTTGGATTCTTTTCAAGTGGTACCGCATCAAATCTGTGAGTCCTTTATAGAGGGAAAGATGACGACCAGGCCTTTTAAGGAAAGTCAGTCTCGAGCAAAGAATGTGTTGGAATTGATCCACTCTGACTTATGTGGACCAATGTCCACGCAAGCTCGTGGAGGTTATGAGTACTTCACCACTTTCATTGATGATTACTCAAGATTCAGATATGTCTATTTGCTTCGCCATAAGTCTGAATGCTTTGAGAAATTCAAAGAGTTTAAGACTCAGGTAGAAAAGAAGTTAGGAAAGACTATCAAGACACTACGATCAAATCGTGGTGGTGAATACCTCAGTAACGAGTTCTTGCAGTACTTGTCGGATAATGGGGTTACATCCCAGTAGACTGCACCAGGAACCCCTCAACAAAATGGTGTAGCGGAAAGAAGAATTAGAACTCTCTTGGAAATGGTCAGGTTCATGATGAGTTATGCAAGCTTGCCTATTTCATTTTGGGGATATGCATTGGAGACAGCGGCCTACTTGCTTAACCTGGTACCTTCTAAATCAGTTCCTAAAACACCTCTGGAACTCTGGTATGGGCGAAAGCCAAGTTTGAACAGAGTGTGGGTTTGGGGTTGTCCAGCATATGTGCTGACAAAGGAACCTGATAAATTAAAAAGTAGGTGTAAGCTGATGTTGTTTGTAGGATATCCCAGGAACGAAAGGTGGTTATTTCTATTATCCTGAGAATCAGAAAGTTGTTGTCAGTACCAACGTGAGATTTTTGGAGGACGAATATGTAAGAAACCACAGATCCAAGAGTGAAATTGTCCTCCACGAACTTGAGGACAAGGAAGCAATTCCATTAGGAAATCCCAGTGTAATGGTAAATCCACCTATAACAGGTGAGGCTATACCAACACTGCCACTAATGCAAGGTATGGGACCAACGCATACTGTGCCAACTACTGTCATGGTTTAGATGCCTCGTCGCAGTGGGAGGGTTATCCACCAACCCGAAAGGTATATGTTCATGGGAGAGTCTTCTGACTTGATCCCGGAAAACGGACTGGATGATACCGATCCCTGGACATATGATGAGGCAGTATCTGATAAAGATGCAGACAAATGGCTGATCGCCATGGATTCGAAAATAGAATCCATTACGGCTATGGATGTATACCAGAAAACTGATTTGCCAGATGGCTGTCGAGCCATAGGGTGCAAATGGGTATACAAAAGAAAGAAAGGAGCGAATGGTGAAATTACAGCTTTCAAAGCAAGGCTGGTGGCGAAGGGTTATAGTCAGAAAGAAAGTGTAGACTATGATGAGACCTTCTCACCGGTAGCCATGCTTAAGTCCATTCGTATACTCCTAGCCATAGCAGCACATAAGGACCTAGAAATCTGGCAGATGGATGTCAAAACTGCGTTTCTAAACGGGTACCTTGAAAAGGTAGGGACATGTTGGGAAATCTGTCTAAGGTTTCCTCCCTCAGTAGCTTATTTGTATAGAATGTAGTTTTGGTGGATCAAATCCTAAGTCCTACCAGCGTCAGTTGTC